>JAYRBW010042460.1:0-11601 GCA_036023295.1 Invenusta paracnida
TTAATGGAACATGACATATTAATATTTTATATGCACAAAACTTTTTTCATTTTAATAGTAGCATTACAAATAGTTGAAAATAAATAAATGATGTCATTATCACAGAAAATAAGCTATATTTGCATGTAATATACTTATGTATAAGTTATATATTTCAAAATATATAAATACTACAATTATTATAAATAATAAATATATACTATAACATGTTTTTTGGTTTATATCAGTGTATATTAAAATTAACATATACTATATTAAATACACTATATATAACATAATACTTAGTAATCAGCACCAGCTATCGATTATTCAGAGGCTAACTGACAATTTTCTCATTGGCAAACAGGCACACTAAATTTTCATTTCACTCCATCTAAGGATTCTTTGTCAATGGTATAACCACATCAAAATGTGCCTTAGTTAACCACCCTAACAGAATAACCACATTAAAAAAATGATAGGATGTATTTACATGAATGCCTTCCAAAATGTTAACCCATGTGCATGCAATTGCAAATACAATGTCAGTTAGAATTGCTACTTTGTTTTATTAAGCCATAAAATATGGGGTCTCCATGTTAGAAAATAAACATTGTCATTGTATATATAACCATTGGCATTATTTCAATGATCAATTATATTTATGTGGTTATGTTTTGACATGGTTACATTTTGACTAGTGAAAGTTGCAAATACATCTATTATAATTGACATTGTCTGTGAAGGCTCTGAGTCTGAATACTTTACAAAACACATCATTGTCATAGCATAGCAGAGATCTAATTGAAATTTTTGAAAACCAGTTTAAACTAGTAGTAGTAATATAACTTATAAGTTATATTTCATAAAAATAGTACTACTATTAGTATACTAGTTTAAACCAGTTTTCAAAACTAAAATTATTATTTCCTTATACATAATCTTACTAATACTAATAGTTTAAACTTCACTAATAGTAAGCTTGTTATGCACATTAATTTTATTAAATATTTCTTAAATATAAATAGAACATAATCTTAACTACTATAGTATAAACATAGTCATAATCATACTACAGTTATACTATGTTATGTCTAAATGCCACCAGGTTGACCTGTGGCTGTGTAAATATAATTTTAAATCTTAAAATAAATAATAGGAAATAACAAACCTGACAAAAAACACGCTAAGCGAAAAAGTTGAAATAAATGGTAATTTAAAAAATCAAGCGTTTTAAATTTAAATATAAAACAATAATTCTGTTAGTACGTTGTTGTATATTATGTACACTATTTTATCTATAACAATGCATATTTCATACATTAATAATGCACAATATATATGTACATATATGTACAGTGATATGCACATATATCTTAAATGTGTATTACTTACGCACTAACTGTTTAATATTTATATATATTAAAATCAATACGAACAGCTAATGGAGGAAAATGGGGTCTACTTAGGTTGAACAAATATGTTTACCTAGGTAACTTAAGTTGATTTAGATGTACCTAGGAAACCTAGGTTGTGTTTTATTTGTACCGAGATATGAATAGGTAACCTATGATGTGTTATATTCTTAACTAGGTTGAAATATGTTGACCAAGGTTTAAATAGTTTAGACATGAATAGAGATAGGTAACGTACCACATATATCAACCTAGGTTTGGCTGAACCAATTTGGTCGCCATACTATAAGTTAGACCAAGGAATATAGGGTACATAGCATGTGTCCTATATATTCTTTGAGTTAGACAGTGAGCATGTCTTATACAACAATACAAACACGCTATCACAGCTATAAAATGTATTGGTTTAGATAAATAAATGAAATATTCGGTCTCTTTTTGAAAGCATAATGTGAAATCAATGTTATTTTAGTGAGAATTTTTGTAATGTGACGGTGGCATATATAGCACTACCTACACATAATACATTTTAGAATATGATTACTATAACAGATATCGAACTGGCTAATTATATTATCATCTGTGGTAGTTGACGACTGCCATATAATACAAAAAACGTTAGTATAGTTATGTTTACATTATTTGCATTATATTCTCCGAAAACTTCATTTTGCTATGTAATTTTTCGCTTAACTTATTTTAGAAAACACAGCTACACCGCACCCTCTTATATAACAACGTCTTCAATTCATGGCTGGCATATAGCAAGAAATTAATCAATAATCCATATAATTGTCATATATAGCTAGATACGATTTTAATTTAATAATATAGACATTATATGTCTATTATTACTATTATTATTATTATTACATTATGTCTAAAATAAAATATGTCTCGACAACTGTAGCGATTTCTCTCAGCTATATATATACATTTTAATTACAGCGACTCAAATAGTAGGATATACACAACTCAATTTTCTCTCAGTTGTGAAATGAAATATATATATATTACTTTTTATATACATTTACTGGGATAGTACCTACTCGTGAAACTAAACATTTTAATCTAGACAGTAATTGGGTTATATTAAGCAGAACTAACACCAAAACAAATTGCTCAACGAGTATGGTATTCATTTGTTTCTTTTTATCAATGGATAAATGACTACAATATTATAATGAACAGAAAATTGTGCTCCAACTAAACAAACTGCAGAAGGCGCGTTACTCCACAACACAACGAAGCAATATGATCGTCTGCTCTACAGGTTGGCCTTGAACCACCACCTGTCATCGGCTCGACAGTTGTGTCAGTTCTGGCAAGCAGCAGAACTCCTCTTCGCGCAGTTTACTCTCGTCTGAAGAATTGTGGGATTCGGAAGCGAAAGGTTTCTGCGGTCAATGGCGCACACAACATGCCGGGAGATGCATATAGGCCGGCGTGTGGTCTTTAGCGACAAAACAAGGTTTAGACGAACTGGTAAAGTGGGGCGAGTTCGCGTTTGGCGGAAGAGAGGAGAAAAGTTTGCTCCCAAAATGTTACAGCGTCGCAGCCAATGCATGCACATTTCATAATGGTAGCCATAGGCTAATTTCAGGTATTCATAGGGCTAGCGTGCTTTACGTGCACGTTGGGGGCGTTTTGATTGGGCTTCACCAGGTATCTCGATAAGATCATGGCGCTTTCTTTCAATGTCCATGCTTGCCACCAAATTGGGCGGATCTGGAGATAATCGTAAGTAAGAATTCTATTGGTGAATGTGAGATAAAGTGCAGATATATATGGCATTCTGGGTCAGGAGTGTTTCTAAGTTGGAGCATTGCACGAAGAAATTTGTCAGAGATTAGTGAACCAGATGGAGCAGTGAAGTAGTCGTTTTAC
This sequence comes from Invenusta paracnida, assembly GCA_036023295.1. Lineage (NCBI taxonomy): Eukaryota > Metazoa > Platyhelminthes > Proseriata > Coelogynoporidae > Invenusta > Invenusta paracnida. Next base: position 3,282 of record JAYRBW010042460.1, read on the forward strand.
AGTTTTAACTGATACCTCTGCTTTACCATAGAACTGTGTGTAGGTAGGTGAAAGCCTATGGTCATGAATACCCCATTTCTGTGAGGAACTCAGATGTCATATGCTTTCTAAGGAGACAGTTTGCTTTCGTGCCACGACCATACGGTGGCACCATTTGACAGGGTCACCATAACTAGGTACCTTTTCTATATAACTCCCAGGGTTTATAGTCTCTTTAGAGGTCTCTTTCTTGCCATGAATGAAGAAGGGATATAATGGCAGGCGTATGGCAGGCGTATTGCATGCTATGGGTTTAGCATCATCTTTAATATGGATTTCAATAGATGTTTCTGCCATTGGCAGGGGTGGTGTAAAAATGGACGAGGTAAATTAATTCAAGAGCCACAGCTGCATTTTATCATTGTTGGTTGGCTCACAAGGGAACGGACATTTCTGTGGTCGATGTGGCACCTCTGTTCTAGCTGAGCAGTTGCATTGATTGGAAACATCTCATGGTTAAACTTGTTCCATGTTTGCAATATTACCGCACATAGGTATATTATGTTCTTTCAAGACGATAGCTGAAAAGTTGGGTGAGATAATATTCAGCTCAACAAGGGCATCATATGATAGATAGAATTCCTTGACTGATAGCCCAGTGAATCGGAACTTATAATGCATAAAATTTTGCATAATTTGTGACTTATTAAGTCTTTCCCAGACATTTTAAGTCACATTTTAAGTTTAGTAAGTCAAATTTTAAGTTATTTCAAGTGTAATAAATTACATTTTATGTGTTTTTAAGTATAGTAAATCACATTTTAAGTTATTTGAAGTATAATAAGTTACATTTTATGTTATTTAAAGTGTAGTAAGTAACATATTATCTTATTTCATGTATAATAAGTCACATTTTATGTTATTTTAAGTATAGTAAGTAACATATTATGTTATTTTAATTACTATACGCTACATTTTAGGTTATTTCGAGTATAGAAAGTAATATATTATGTTATTTTAAGTATAGAAAGTCACACACTTGTTATTTTAAATATTTTAAGCCACATTTTATATTGATTGAAATATAGTATAGTCTTAATACATTCTTGTAGCGTAGATATAATTTTTATCTCAATTCAAATATGTTAAACTACAATTTACGTTAAATATATTACCCATTTTAATTCGCAGTGCTATATTACATAAAATTTTTACAATATTAGAATTTGTATTATTATATACTAATCTATATTTTATGTAACTGCAAGTATCGTAAATTACATATCTTAAATTAAGTATAGCAAGCTGTAATATGTATATGAAAAATAACAGTTAAATTAAGCTCGTAAAATTTACATAAAATACTTACTTTTAATACTTACTAAGTACAATTAATTTAGACATAACATTTTATTAGAGAAATATTACAAACAGTTTACAAATCAATCAGAGAATATGGAGCATTAAAAAAAGTTTACAGCGTAGTTCATTTTTTGTATGCTTTATGTCCAAGACCTTCTGGTTGATGGCAGTCTAGCTTCTCGCCAACCGTTCGGAAACCGCTGAAGCACATGAAAAAAAGAATACTAAAAAAGGAAAACCAAATTATTATACCAAATATTACTTATAGTATGCAGACTTAATTATAAAAATTAAAAATATCTCAGTATAATAACCATGTACAGTAATTAAACATTAAATAAATAGTTTATTTACTCTATGATAATAACCATACAGGGTGGCCAGTAAGTCACCGCCCCTATTTGTAATTCATTATCGAATCACTGACAATCAATATCGATGGTTATGATTTTATTAATCACTGCATTTTAATATAGGGTCATAGATTTAACATCGTAGAATAATAGTTGAATACTTTAATAAAAAGAGGGGCGGGCGGTGACTTACTGGCCACCCTGTATATTCCAATATCTGCTTATGCAGTTCAACTTGTCTTTCGGCAAAAGTTTTCTTAATTTATTCTATGCATATAAATAACATTATATTATAATCTTTAAGGATCATTCACTTTTTTCAGAACCTCTCTATACCTCCTGAACAAGAATCTTTTTCGTTTCAAGACAGTCGTCATCTGGACTATGACAGTATCAATGGATCTTTGTCAACTGCCAGGAATAGCGACCCTTTAGAATATATCCCCCCTTCGCGGCAGCATTGTTCCAGGTAACCTCACAATATATCTATATACATTATATGTTTAGTCATTTTCAAGGCGTTTCTTTTTTAAAACCTTTTCGTAAAACCTTGTTATTAGACAATTAATCATACGTATTAACTATGTGCAATGTTATATTCCAATTTCCTTATGGTGATTTTTTAGTTAGTGTCAAAGTTTTATTACATATATCGAATTTATTAAAAATCATTTTTCGTTAATTGCCAAATTTCTAATTCAAGCATTTTATTTATATAAATCAACCTAAGCTTAATTTCTATAAATTAATCAAATTTATCCAAACGTTTCTTCATTACTAATCTGCATAAATAAAAATCTAAAATGTAAATTAACTTAAATCATTGAGTAATTATGAAATAGATCAAATGACATTGATTTCAGTTGATACTACTATTTCGATACCTAAAATCTTCTATAAATTATCGTTTTAATATCTATAAAACAGCATACCTAAAAACAATTTTAGTTATATATTATGTAATATGTTTATTTTGTTTGTCAGATAACATACACACTTCATGATTGTTAGAAAATATCCATAAATTTTTACAAATAGTTTACGAATTTTTCATGCAATGGATATCAATTTATGAAAATTTGTATGAAATAAAAGATTTTCTGTCAATACAATTTACAGCGTTATATATATAAATAAAATTATATAATTGAAAATTCTGTCACTTTAACTGTATTTTTACATAGTTTTTTGGTTAACTTATTTGGATTATGTAGTGTTATACTACCTTATTTGGTTGGTAACATTTCTATAAATCATCGACAACAATTTACATACAAAGGGAAATACATATACTTACATTTTATTGTATATGATTATAGCTTGTTCTGTAAAGAATACTTTTTCTAATCATACGTGTTTTTGCTAGATTATAAATGTATACATATGAAGTAACCAACATGATATGTAGATACGCAGTAGTACTCCTCTTATTCGACTTCCCCTTTTATGTGACCTCGTTTTTTGCATTACAGTAATGTTAATTATACACCTATTATGTAATTTTCCCGCTAATGACCGCAAAAAGTGATCATTTTTTTATTGTAGACTGCTGATATTAGTACATAAACAACAAATCACCAACGCACATCAAATAACAATTGCAACCTTTTATTAAAACTAAACATCATTTGCTGCGATTTATGGTAATCGAAATGCTATTGATTCTCTTATGGGCTTTATAGCAATGACATTCAAAAACTAAAATTGTAGCAACAAAACAAGCAAACCCAAATTAGTGACTTTTTCCCATGTGTATAACATGTAAACCTATATTGAGAAAGTAACTGAGTAGGCTTATTATAACCATATGTCCTTTTTGGTATGTATGTACCTCTAATTAAAAAGACGTTTATGTACATATATGTAATTATATGTAATTCATTAAGTTTGCAAGTAAATTTTTAATTATTATTTTTAGTTTTTGTGTCTTTAATTAAACACATTTTAAACTCTTTTAATGTATCCATTCATAACTAATCACTTGACAACTACATAAGGATTGTTCAAAAACTAAAATCTGCGCATGGTCTATGTTGCACCTCTTATGCAACACTGCCCCAGTTATGCGATCGATTTTCTTTGGCATTTTAGAATTCGTATAATAGGGGGACTATTATACACGCATTGTTAGTACCTCAGTCAGTTTCATAAATTTGTATATAACGGTAGTGACACGTGAATAATATACAATATTGATATTAAAAATATCAATCGGGCATACTATACCTGAGCTATAACACATATATGTTACTGTGTTTACTCTCTTTAAATGAACATGGAATTAACAAAACAAATATTTTATCAGTATGTAAGTAGAATTAAATGTTATTGATATTGGTTTTGATCAATAAGTTTAAATGTTATAGAATATATTGAAAAACACAATTTATATTTTGTACTAGAAATTGTTTTATTTATTAGAATGTCTAATCGCTATTGTAAAGTGACCTATTGAATAGTGTCACACTCATGTTATATCTCCTGTGTTACAGATTATTAAACTAGTGTTAGATACCGACCATTAACATAATAAAAGCATAGTGTTTCGTTTCCAGTTGTCAAATATGTAATAATTATTCTACCAGTATACAAAACTTCTTATAAATTTTACAGTCAAACGATAAATATAGCCTTTCAAATTGAAAAATATATTTATTAAAAATAAGTGATCCTGTCTACATAATATATTTAACATAAAATTTCACAAATTTAATGTAATTTGTTTGTAGTGTAAAATACTTTATTTCTTTTACGATATTGAACAAACCGAACATTTATTGTATATACATATTTATAATTGTAAGTTCCTGGTGGTTTTTTTCTGTATCATTACTTTCATGTTATGTGTAACTTTCTTTACTTTTAATTAGCGAATAATCTAATAATGGATTTACTAAGAACTAGAACTTTCTGTATGAAAATTCTGAATGATATTTTTCGAAACTAATTAACAGTCTCTCCCCCAAACTTCTTTGTATGAGTTGTAGTTTGTGGTTTCTCCTAAAGGCCAAAAATGTAGAGCAAAAGGTTAAATAGTTATAAACCGTATGGGACAAACTACGTTGAAAGTAGCTCATGTAGCTCGGCATCAAGCGTCAGTATTTCAGATGGTTTAATCCTATTTAACTTTCAGCGCACCGCACGCGCTCAGTTCAAATAGGTTTTCCCAAAGCCGATTATGCATGAACTTTTTTTAAACTAGTTTAGTAGTTAACTAAGAAAATGTTTGCTTTCTACGCTTGTTTAATTGTTGAAGATTAATTGCTATAAATAAAATTTTACGATTTTTACTTGCTTCTTAAAAAACGAAATATCATTATTGTCCTATGATCAGATTAAATTGTTACGTTAAATAAATATATCCTACATATTGCGGAAACAATTATAAAAAATAGAGAATACTTGTTCGGAAATAAAGAATAACTCGGAATATTATTAAAACCAAAGAAAAACTTTTAATCCAATTTAAATGTTTAACACACTTCATTTATTAAGCGTTTACACTTAGATTCTTACTGCTAAAATACATATTTCAAATATTTACTTTTATTGCATTTATTCTTTGTTGTTTTTTATTGTACGGGGTCAACAAATTCTTTTTATAATAATTATAAGTATTGCAAAATATTTTTTTAATAATCTACACACAAAACAGTCACTATATCAGTATACAACACCAAAAAGAACGTTAATCTTATAGTCATGCACAGACGATTTTAATAATTATAAATGACTAATACATCGTTCGGCATATATCGTAATAGAAAGCACATGTGTTACTCCTCAAATAATCGGATTGTTAACTTAAGGTATCTGTTACGCGAGTTTTCTAAAAACTGATTTTGTCATTCTTTTTGGAACGTAATTTAAAGTTTTTGTGTGCCTAACTGGAAGACTGTACAACCACTCTGCCACACACAGGATTCAAACCGAGAGACCAAGAGTTACTAGTCCACTTTATCTGACCACAACACTGCAGTCGATCAGTGGGCCCTGCTCATCTGTAATCGAGCTCAACGAAGACAACTTTCGGATAAACGGGTCCAATCCACGTCAATATTCGGAACCCGAAAACCGAAAATTCCTGCTTGACTTGATGAATTCACCACCGACTTCCATTCTCCCACAGGTGAACCAATATTAAAACTAAAATTATATTTACGTTATGCACATAATATAATATGTATAATATTTATCTTGTTTTACAGCACACTAGTCCAAACTTAAGCTACAAATGTGTTAATTCCCAACACGAAAATTCTGCGGCAAGAATCAATGAACGTGGGCTTTTCAATCAAAATAGCTTAGGTTCCAATGCACCAGAATCAGAATTGTTTCATCAGGAGATACTACAAGCATCACAACTATCTTCAAATAGGTAAAAGTCAGCATTAGTAAATATTTAACATTTGAGACTATTATTGCCTTTATTTGAATTATTTATTTCGTTGCCTAATTTATTACTCTATCGTGTTGAAAGCTTTTTTGGAGATGCAAATGTACGCATAAACTGACGAAAACTATGACATTTTACTGTATGTATTAAATATAAGGTTACTGCCTACTTGATCATCGATCGTATATATGAATAGCTTAGAAACAACGCCAATGAAATGTATACATCTAGTTTTAGCCTATATTGAACAACAATTACATAATATGCAACAACAAAAAATATGCGAATATACTATGTAAAGATATTCTTCCAATAAATAAAATAATATATATGTATACCACTAAAGATAGCTTTTTATTTGTATACTACTTTTTAATAGTATCAATATATTTGTATATAATTTCGTATATAGGTATATATGTAATGTTCTACGCTTATTTAAAATGAAATTATTCGAAAAATATTTTCGTAATATGGATGAAATAATGTTCGTCTCTATTATTTGAAAACTTTTTTTCTTCTATTTTTAAGACGAAATAAGTCTTGTTTCACAGAACCCTTTCTGCCTCCTCAATTTGTATAAATTTAAATAAGAACTAACAGTAAATATATGTATATACAAAGCATTGTTACATGATAAGAAATGGTAAATAGAATGCATTAGATTAAACCATAATACATGCATTACGTTAAACATAATATAAATTGTTATAGATAAATGGCATAATAATATTCAGACACAGAGAAACTACGACCTGGGACATTAGAATAGATCCAAAATAATATATTGTTTGCGGCTATAATGTAGTTGAATATTTAATTTATCAACGATATAAACAAATAATATTTAATTTATGCTTTATTTACTTATTTATGTGACGGGTTTCTCAAATTTAAATTCATGATTAGATTTGTCGAGCAGTTTAAATTTATCTATGGAGAAGTTATTGCAAAACTGGTTGCATTGTAATAAGTTACTAATTGCGGAATTTAATTTTTGTGTTCCTAGAATCTCGAGTCAAAATGTTGTTTGGTTTTTCCTGTGTAGGTAAAGTCTAGATCAATCAATTATTTAAATTGATAAACGACATTTGATCTCAAAATTCTTGGACATTTCCCCACAAGATTCTTGAAACACAAAAATATTAAATTATATTTCGCAATTAGTAACTACTTATTACAGTGCTACCAATGTTCTAATAACTTCACTTTAGATCAAATTATCTTGACATATCTAATCATGACTTTGAAAATAATTACTCAATTTTGTGATAGCGGCTATCAAATTATTTGGGATCTATTCAAATGTCCTACAGCTCGTATTTTCTGTGTCTTATATACAGTTTATCTACAGCAATTTATGTTAATATAAATATTAAGATTTAATTAATGAATTATATTTACTATTTTTTATTATGTAACAGTGCTTTATATATGTATGTTCTTTCTATTATGGTAATTTATACTAACTATGGAGGTAGAAAGGATTCTGCGAAACTCGTCTTATTTCTCAATACAATCTAAAAATATTAACTTTTAAATTAACTGACCTATACCTCAATATCTAAAAAAACTATTTATCATTATATCGTTGTTTGTATTTATATCCTTCTGTTTTGTATTTTTTGTAATCAACTTTGATTGATTTCTTAATTATTCTAGCACTGCTGTAGCCACAACCACCAGCAACGTCTCAGGAGAGCAGTTGCTTAGACGTCAACGTGTTGTCTCCTACAATTTGGACCAGCACCACGTCACCCACACTCCCCAAGGACATATCGAGTCTTCCTTAGCTTCCTCGGTGGCTACTGATCCACCTAACAATGGGGGTAAGAGACCGAGAGATCAAAAGACAGAAGAAGACACTAATGACTCGCGACCTACGCTGACCTGGTGGGCGAATGGGTTCACAATGGGAGCTGGGCCCCTTCTTGCCTTCTCAGATCCACAGGGTCGCGAGTTTATCGCTCGACTGACCGACTCTTTGAAATTAGGGGTGAGATGTCAGATTGCTGATTTCAAGGAAGATTCTTGCTTGCTTTGAAATTAAAATTTTGTAATGTGTCACAAAAATGCAGAATGCTCACTTAAAAATACGTTTAATACAAAATAATGGATAATTAATAATAATAATAATAATAAAGAGAGATACAGGCGATTATAATATGTATAATGATAATATTATAATTATTATATATAAGGTTAAACAGGGGTGGGGGGGGGGGGCATT
>JAYRBW010042471.1:0-11601 GCA_036023295.1 Invenusta paracnida
CTTTTACACAGTCCTGTATGTTGGGAGGTTTCGATTTGATTGTTAATCTTCGGTTTCAGTGATTTCATAAGTATGGCTTCTTGGGAGCGCAGACTCACTGTTTCTGTCTGTAGTGGTGACACAGAAGGTAAAGTCAGACTGGCGTCTTTCTTTATGGCGATATATCATACCTGATATAGCCATGTAGCATTATACCTGATAAGCCATGTAAGCTCCATATAATATGAAGCTTACATGGCTTATCAGGTGCTTCTTTACCGCCGATGGAGTGGTCTGACCGTGGAGCCGATATACGCAGTATCTCTTGTGGCATAGACGACTCTCTTTAATGAGGCAGTCATTGATCGTGTACTCTGTGGGGGATTTCTTATACAAGTAGGCTTGGAGTGACCTTTCGCGGAAGAGACACTTTATTCTTCTCCAGGTATAGTACGTGAAAATTGAGTTCTTGGTTGAACACCCAATCAGCGATGAAAGACTGTGTCTTCTCGATTTCCGCATACTCATTAAGAACGATGGCCGAGAACAATTTTTTTCTACAGAAAACCTGCCCGGAAGTATATTTTCGTCCATCATAACTTCGCTTTGCCAGACTCCATGAAACACAACATCATACGGAATGAAGTCAAGCGTATTTAACTTAGATGCTCCGTTCTCGAAGACGCCGTAAGACAAATCAAAGTCTGGTGATATTATCCTACGTGGCATGGGATATAAAACATCACCCACCGACTTTAAACGCACACGATACCGCGAACGTCAGACCAAATATTCAATCTTCCCGTATCATACTTGGTGAAAAATATAGACTATTGACTAAAGTGTCTCTTCCGCGAACTCCAACTTCCGGTAAGAATGGTCCACACAACAAGGTCACTCCGAGCCTACTTGTCTAAGAAATCCCCGACAGAGTGCACGATCAACGACTGCCTCATTAAAGATGGGTAAAGGAGCACTTGACAAACCATGTAAGCTTCCGAGAAGCCATAATTATCAAACCCCTGAAACCGGTGATTAGCAATCAAATCGAAACCTCCCAACATACAGGACTGATCTTCTAAGTTCGTTTGTCTTAGTTTTCCTTTCCTTGTTCTCTTTAATGTCTTCACATAATTCAAAATCCTCTTTTTCTTCTACATATATGCCAAGATTTTAATCAATATTTTCTCTTATTTAAATTGGTTTTTCACATGTCCACTCTCTTTTCTTAGTATATGTCAAGATTTTAATCAATATTTGTTATTATTTCCTTCACGTTCATTATGTACTTTAATTTAATATTACGCATCTTGTTCTGGTTCCGTTTTATTGATTGTAAGTTGGCTTTTATACCTTACATAATCCCAATATGTGGTCTGTGTTCTTGCCTTTGCGTCTCGTATTTAACTGGTAATATTTCTGTCTCATTTTACTTCTTACCTTTGATGAGGAGGTTTAACCTCGACATATAAGGCTATTGTTATTCTGTATATTTCTGTCTATTCTTAATTATTAGCAATTTAAACAGCATCGCTGGTTTTTCCCTTTCATTTACTTATATACAGTAAATATGTGGGTTAGGTACACATTGCAACATTGTTTCTTATAGTCAGAAATTGTTTTACAAAATTGTTTTTGAATCTCTGCCACTTATAAATTCATTATAATGTGAGTCACAGGTTGGCTCTCAGATCTGTCCTTGTGCACATGTAAGACCATTAGATTGTTCAAACGCTGTTGTCCCATTGAGCGTTCATTCATAAATTTGTGAGATGTACTTATATTAATAAGTAAACAAACGTACACAGGTTAGGGTTAGGGTTATGCATTCAATGGTGCTGACAGGTAGGCTGCCAATCTCACTTAAGCATTGAATTCAATCCATCGAATATTAAGATGTAGGTGACCTCACGTCTGGTCCAGATCCGTATTGTCATTGACCAGAAGAATATTATTAATTTCCCCCTTCTAGTTGACCAAAGAAAGTGCCAGCTGTTGTGAATGTTCCAATCAAAATGTTTAATTTGTTCCGTCTTGAATGTCAGTCCAATGGTTCATTTCTTTTGACAGTACAGTCATTAAAGTTTAAAGTACTATTCATTAATTGATACCTTTATATAACCAGTATTTTTTATCAACTTTATTTTAATTGTTTTTTTGTATACTTAATTTCGAACCTATTTAAGTTGTCCGTATATTCAACAAATAACTTATCCAAATTATCTGGAAATATTATCAGACAATAATCAACATGTGTTTATATCTTTGATAACAACGATATTATTATTTACAAATTTGAAAGGCTCTTTACTTGATAATTAATGATCGATAAACTCTTCATTAAAAATACTTATATTACTTTTGTTGGTTTTCAGTAGTATTATTAATAAACAATTATAGTTATACTATTTAAAAAAACAGTTTAAAAAAAACTAAACCAGTTTGAACTTCAACTAAAATAAAACTAGAAATGATATTTAATAAATATTAACAGAATTTATATCTCATGTTGCACTCATAGAGTAGAATTTAGGGAGTCTGCAGTGGGTATTTATCTCATCTGACGTGTCTCTTTTTCTCTAATATCTTGCAGAAAAGGGTTCTCAGAACGATCTCGAAGGTGTAGCCGATTTTGGAACTCAAGTAGCCCTTTTAACTGAATGTGAGTTTGTTAATATCCCGTTTGGTTTATCTGCTGTTATAACTGTTTGCTCATTTCAATCACTTTAGGTGGAGTAATTTTTAAACATTGTTATGGAATGATTAACCAGACATAATTAATATATATTATAGGCCTTCGTGGAGCAAAACTTTCCTTGTTTCAAATGAATAATAATTATATTTTAATTTCTCACTGATTTTTATTCTTGATTACTATAAACTATAAACTATAAACTATTTATGTAATATGTTAATTATTGACGGTTTTCGACAAATTCGTTAAATTCGTGAAAATCCTGTAATATAACTCGCAAAATCTCGATGTTTGAGTCAGAAAATGCCATTTCTTATACGAAGATTACTTGAGTGCTGTATTCCTTCCACAATTGTTAAAAATCATTCGAACACATTTTTAGTTGCCCGACACTGTCCCATGCACTCCACATTTGACCCTTTTTGTCCTCTGTACTGTACAGTGAATCTTTCGAATCTATAATACGCCTCTTGGCCCAATCCCCTTTTTATTTTAGTTGACGAGTCGGACGTCAATTTATCCACTGAATGTGAGTCTTAACAACTTTTATTCATAACCGATATATTTCTTTAATCGTTGTACATAATCAATAGAACAGAGAGAACAATTTACTTTACAAGTCAGAATATAACAAGTTGTAATAATAAAATGTTTGAGTCATAATGAAGAAATTGATGCTTCATTCATAAATATTATCAAATGCAAGTAGCGATTCTACTCTGAAAATGACAATTTTTGACTAAAGTATATTACGCTCTATAATTGTGTATATAATACGAAGTGTTAAAGCCGACACAGTATTAGATCAGCACTGGTTTTAAAACGTTCCGAAATGTGATGTCAGATTTAAAGCCATCGAATGATTTATCAGTACTTAGTTTTCCCATTTCCCAGCTTGTATGTTAAAATAGCAAGAGTCAGTTATGAAGGTTTTTATTGATTAAGAAATGACTGCTTCTAATATTTTCATCTTGTTATTGTTTCATTGCATGATACTTATAGTTATGTATGTAGTTAAAAATTAGTCAGTTTTACACATAGAGTAATGATTATACAAAGAGTGTTCACTCTTATCGATTTAATATACATCGCGTTGTAAATTTTCGTGAATAAAAAATAGTTTTATTTTAGTACATAAATTTGATGTAAATTGGGTGGGAAAAAGTTGTATTAAATATTTTGATTAAATTAATTTTATAAACTAATAAATATATATTCATACAATTTTAACATGCGTAAGCTGTATATAGTAAACAATTTATTGCCTGTATATCTCAAACTGTTTTACTACATACACGATTTAATTGCTCTCAGTTTTTAAAACAATACGCTTTCAGGTGTGAAAATAGTAGTATTGAACTGTATACAGTATTTAAAAGAGTGAACACTTACATATTACCTCGTCTAAAAGTGTGACATTCATTCACAATTCAACGTTTTTATGTTTACTAGGAGAAGCATTTGGTTATCGATTAAATTTAAAATAAATTACATCTCAAAAATATTTTATTTTTTCTTGCTTTATAATATATTTTTATCCAAATTGATTATTATTGCATAAGTTTATAATTTCAAAAATCACTGCATTATTCATTATAGCTAACATTAATTTGGACTATTTATGGCTGAATATTGTTTCGGAAATATTACTAAACCGGTTTTCAATCGACTGTTTCAGGAAATAATACCACGTCTCACTATTTTATAACAATTCTAGATTAATTTGTGTGAATCAAATCTGTTGAATAGCAAATATTTGGATTTGATCATTTTTATGTTTCCCTCCACGAATCAAGTGGAGACTCAGATGTCTCTTGTTACCGCCGAATCTAACACGCCGACTCCATTTCTTTAATTTCAGGAAGGTTGGCTGCAAGAGACTCATTTGTGGAAGGCAGGGAACGCTGGGGGAAACACTCTTTGTCTTGCTAAACAAATATTCAATGAAAAGACAGTAGCAGCTCTTACGCATGTGGAAAATTCTGAACACAAAAAATACTTCAGCATCTATACATCTCAATGATATTGACAGACAACCTGTTTGTTCTTCGAACGATTCAAAACTCAAACTCCTAAAGCAGATCAGCCGATCATTTCACGATCAAGTTACAGAGAAAGGCACAAAGTGGAAAGAAGCACTGATAAAAAAAAGTCAAGTTGGATACGAACTGTTGATGGTTTGTTGGACTTGGCACAATCTCTTCTCACTGACTCTGCAGTAAAGTATCTTCTCCTGGGAAATTTCCAAAGTGACAGCTTAGAAGAAGAATTCGGTGTTTTCCGCGAGATGTTCGGTGGATTATATCACATAGCCTTCGAACAAATCCTGATGGCCGCCAAATTTCGCCAGTTGAAATTGTTTCACGCTCTTGAAATAGATTCCAACAATGTACAAAATATTCCAATTTGTTCGCGTCTTGTAAATACACTTTTCAATGGACATATCAAGCATGTTAATGATCTAAGAAAACCAAGTGGAAGCTTGAGGAAGAAGGCCAAATAAAGTGGTACGCTTTTATTCATTGTTTTTATTACTATTCACAGCCAATGACTTTGTTATCATGTACGTTTTGTAAAATCTGATTTTCATATGTTACCTTTTACATTTAAATTTCTCCCTGCTGAGAACTAAATAGGTATACAGCTATACTACATATAATATATGTACCTACATACATGTACATACGTGTACACATTGCACATTTTGTAATTTTAGTCTATGAATTTAAAATCTTGTTTTGTAAAGATATGCCTACTATGGTTTTACTACTGTTTGCTGTACTACTGTTTGCTGCTTACCACCATTAAAATATATATTGAATTTTATGCGCACATGTGTGTTTGTACATAATGAATGAATGTATGCGTACATGCTATTCATTTAATCTAATACTATTAAACTATTTCTTGCACTAATTACCATAGCTAGATGGGATATAGTATGTATGAGTGTTTTCACTAGAAATATGCAGTATGTCTTCAATTATTTAAGTTTGTTTAAGAAGAATAGAGTATATTACGCTTTTTTCTTGATAATTTCAAGAGAATATAACATCCAAAATAAATTTATATGCTATATAATTCCTATTTGTAATGAATATCTCGTCTCACACTTATCCCAACAATAGCCTACAGTCAACCTATGCATTTTTTCCTAGTGAATCATCAGCCTACTTTCCCGTTATTCCTTTCTAGTTGTCCCTCACCAAAGGCGCACTCAGTAAGATATGAAAAAAATGAAGCAGACGAATATGAATGATGCAAACTTTTGTTTGCTCAATAGATATGGCGTAGAATCTTTTACTATGAGTAGGGGATTAGAAAGAAAAAAACTAAGGCCTTTTAACTATGGACATGGGATCTCATGGGGGGAAAGAGAAACCTTTATTTGAGCCAAATTGAGATTATGAAAGGCCAAGTGAGTTTTTTTGTAGTATAGTCTGGAGAAGATGATAGTGTTGGGATTGACGAGTGGGAATAGGAGCCGTAGACGACTGAGAATTCAATGGATCGACAATATTAAGAATTGTCGGTATAGAGATACATATGTTTTGCTTACCTGACCTAAAATATATGCTTTTAAAAAGCTTGTGAAAATTGCCTTAAGCCATGACGTATCATTTTGAAACTTCAAGATTGCTATCGAATGAAAGCAGTCGTATATCGACTCATGAAAGGATATCCAACTATCACCACCACCATTTAAAAATACATAAAAATTTAGAAAACACTTGTAATGAGCTTTTATTTAGTAGCAATTGGGAATGAAAGATAACTAAGAAACAAAAGAGAGATCTGCAAATTTTGTAAAATAATGATACAGACTAAGTGAATAAATATTTGTTTTTTGTATTTTAATATTCGAAGGTCTGCTTCATTGCAGATAATTATGTAGTTATATTTTGTTTATGAAAGAATAACCAAAACATTGATGGTAACATAAATTTGTTTAAAATCGTTTACTGGATATTTTTTCAAAGTTATAAAATAATATTGATTAGTGCGTCGTAATTCACAATTTATTTTAATATTTAAAAATGTAGAAATGTAGTAAATAAATTTGTAAATTTTTAAAATCTAGAATATGGATTAAGTTCTATATTAAATATGTGATGATATATTTTCAGCGTCAAATTTTTATTTAGCTGAATAATGCCGCAACAGACTGCTTTTAATTTAATTGAAATATTAGAGGAAATTATAACTGGAAACATTTTTTCTTGATTTTAAAGAACTATATAAATCACTAGAATCACTGGAATTTTTTATTGTACGCTGTTCACAAGGATAATATATTTTTACAAAATAGAATTACAAATTGCATACCAGTGAAATGTAGATATAAACACTTATTCACATTATTTTGTATGAATAATACTATGTATATATAAAATCTATAAATAAAAAAATTCCTTGACACGCCAGGGTTCTGATTATTAGGATTTAAAGAGCAGTTTATACGTGATAGATGTCTTTAATTTGAAAATAATGTTACACCTACTTTTTACTTTCATAAAAGAGAATCTTGTGAGTGTAGAACCTGTCTAGCTCCGATTGAGCAACTTGAACTGACAAAGCAAGATACTGATCACCTCGCCGATATCATAAGGAAATATATCGAGGTCGGTGATTTTCATAATAGATACCTGTTTTACTGTATGAACATAGATTGATTAATTATCTGTAGTGTAATTTTAATTGATATACATAAGAAACTTACCATTAAAATGTTTTTTTTATATAAAAGCTCCAGCGAGATGATATTCATATCTCAATGGTTTTAATGAAGATAATAATATCAAACCACAGAAGTATCAAAGAAGTTACAACGTGCATTTTAATGTCAAATAAAAAATAATATCGTTTATAATAACTATTGTGAAAGAATAGGGTAGTACTACTCTATACTCTATGATATAATAATGCAAACTTCAATTTATACTATTTGTCTGTGATTAATAACTATAGAATAAGAATGAAAAATCTGTTTGAAATTATTGCAAAAATTATTTAATATTTTTTTTATACTTCTGAAATAGAAAATTATTTTTGGAATACAACTAATCTATATACATAATATGAACAGTAATAAGTGTATAATATGTATTTCAATAAGCTTTTCTTATCTGGAAATTGCATATAAATTTGGCAGAAGTACCTACGTGTAAAATGCTACAGGCTCTTGAATTTTCGATAATATAATAACATATATAGTGAATAATCTTTCATTCATTATAATTAAAATGTTATAGTCAGGCTATATAATATAGGTTGTATAGGAATTGAAAGTAATATATTTATATATATATATATTGAGATGTATATCTGAATTTGTTAGTTTTCTTAATGCGCAGTTGATACTATAGTTTTTTTGTTTTTTTCAATTTCATTTAGTTATGCCGAGTCCCGAATTTTTTATTGTTTACTTTAGAATACCTAGTCTCTAGCAACATTGTTACTCTTTGATATTTAGTTTAAGTGATATCACATAGTTATATTGACGGTCAGTAGACAAACAGTTTAATAGTAATATTTTTTGCTTTCTTAAACTTAGTAAAATTGTGCGCAATTTCTACATATATTTATGTATCAGAAATAACTATCTCGTGATTACTCAGTACATACATTTTATATAGGTACCCGAATTTCTGTAAATAATTATAAATTGTTTGAAATCGATTCCTATTTTAAGAGTACATATACCTATACTATTATATTCACAATCATTCATATCACGCGGATTAATTGTCGTTCTTATTCTTGTGTTAATGGGTTTTTTTCTTTTCTTTATTTGGCTATATAATATCATTGTTTGAAAAACTATGATCGTCTTGGATTAAAGTGATTTGATATTATGCCTTCATTAAACTATTTTTAATGGTAAATTTCCTATGCATTCCTGCTAAATGTACCTATCTTTTTGACACACAACCCATTCTATAGTGATAATATTTTAGGGTTTTGATTGACTGCTCGTCAGTTTTGTCAGATTTTCGCCGATTACACATTTTTAGATGAGTGCTTCGTCAATTTATATTATATTGTAGAAGTCTGTACATACCTAATTTACTGCAATTGTAAAATTTGACCACGTTTGCCAACTTGCAATATTTGAGAAGTGTAATCTTGTGGTCTGTCTATGTTTTGTTTGGTGTATATTTTTTAATGTGCTTTGTGAAGATATGTACATAATTAATGCAAAATCAATCCTAAATTTCTGCAAAATTGCTCGTTTTTTAAATCTATGAAAATATTTGCGGCAATTATTTAACAAACACATATTAAAACGAAATTCAGTTAAACTTAATTTCTCCTTTTAATTTTTCTAACCTAAAATCCAGTATTTAATTATTGTGAAGTGTCAAAATGTTCCCAAATAAAACGTTTTTATAATTAACATCAAACATATAAAAAAAATTTTTTGTGAATATTTTTATACACGTTGAACTCTATTATCAAATGTTTGGTACTTGACGTTTTATGTGGTATTTTCTCCCTCTCTTTTCTTCAGTTAATGCCCGAATTCCTAGTGAGTAGCCCCGAGGAGATGCCACAACTTGTCCGTTTCCTTGCCGACAATCCCGAAGGCTTCGACATCGTCATTGACACTCACAACTTCTTTGGATTTCGGTGGAAAGTGATTAATCTATGCGATTACATCAACTCCATTCGCACCGTTTATCCGCACGTAGGCCCGCGAGTCTGCCTTGTCGCGCGGAATTCCAGATATCTCAACTCGCCGAATTTCCGCAACATGCTGGCCGCTATTAAGGGAATTGAGTTTCACAATTTCTACACTAACAAAAAGTAGGTTGCAGATTTCTTGTAACTCATTGGATAATGTGAGAGAAGACAGTTTATAGTTGTTTTTTTACCCCAATCATGGTAAAAACACTAGTGTCGTTTTTTTTGTTGAGATGTGAGAATATCGCGGGTCACAAATCTTGAACGTGGTTATTCTGTGGATTTTAATTTTACATTTTAATTTTCAATATTTTTAATATTATGTAGTTTTTGATTACTAATTTATATGCGTGTAAGTTATTTATTACAGTTGAATTTTATATAAATATCTAGATATTTGTAAAACTATATTCGTTATTATAAATATGTGCTATTTAATTTAATTATACCATGCATTGCTCATAAATTTTATTAACATTGTTTAATACATATATTAAATAATACTTTAACTTAATATTTTATTAACAGTTTTTTAATACATATTAAATAATACTGAATGTATGTAGTATTTTTATAAGCAATGTAGGATGAAAGAATTTTGCATAGATTCGTCGTTTTTAATAAACAAAGCGCAATACTTATTTTATAATTTAGGGGCGATGATCCATAAACATTATTTTATTTATAAATGCATCTTTTTCAAATAAATAATTTTTTTTTCAATAGGTTTGTTATCTCTACTTATCTCTATCTATAGATATTTTTTAGGTCAAAGTGTAAGGAATAATATGAAATAAATATTATTTCTATGTAATATCTATTAGTTTCTATCCAAAACGTGGTCTTAGGTATAAAATTGTTTTAAGGGTAAAATTACAATACTCCAAATGTTAAAACTTATTTCCGAATTTTGATGATATTAACGCGCAGAAAAAGTCTTTAATTTATGATAAATTCACTATACTGTAAAGGATATACTCCATTGTGTGATTTCAAGTCTGGTGTAGTACTGGTGTAAATGTTACTCGTGTGTTAACTAAGTAGGTAACTGAAGTTAATGTAACCTCAATGTTATGCTCTAGCGTCGGTATAATATCTACTCCGCTGTCATTTCTTCAGAGTAATGTTCATCTAAAGTAAGGTTTATTCCAATCTCATGTATATTCCATTCTAAATTATTAACACAAATTATTCTGATTCTTGAAACTACGGTTTAGTTTAACCAGGTTAGAAGCAATCCAAATTTTTAAACCTTAAAAATAGACTTTTGAATTTACACATTATATAAACTTTATATTGTATTTGTAAACTTATATATTAGTATACTATGATAATAGTATATCACGTAAAATATGTTAGCAACACATAAACAACTGTGCAGGTTATTTATAGTAACTCTCGAGTTACAGGAGGTACGCTCTGTATAAATTTTACTCAAAAGTTGGTTTCAAGTTTGTAGTTAAAATTTCGAAAATAAAGTGACGATAACACCTGAGTAGCACTTACACCGGTGTTACTCTAGACTTGAAATTATTCATTGATTACGAGTGAATTACTGTTTATTGCAAAAATTAAATATAATAAACCATTTGTAATAACTGTTAAATAAAACTATTTTCCAGTTTTAAAATTGACAGGGTTGACTAGCAGAGAAGCGTTATGCCCTGTACACATGTTCAAGCCGGCCTGATGGAATAATATGCGCTTTGCATAAACAATAAAACAATAATATTATTAGTAGTAGGGTAGGTGTGTTTTTGCTCCCCCCCCCACCCACGCACCTCACCCGCGAAACTCTCGACCAATCAGAATCGAGCAAGCGCCAGCCAATGAGACGGCTCTAAGAGTATAAAAAGAACGCTGCGCGCCTGTTTTAGTCCAGCGAACCTCTCGTCCAATCAGAATCGAGCAAGCGCCAGCCAATGAGACGGCTGTAACAGTATTTAAGAGACGCGTGCGTCTTTTTAACTATTTAAACAAAACTCTGCGCCAAATTTAAATGTGCGCAAGATTATGTGGCGCCAAATTCAAATTATTAAATACGCGGGAATATTTTAATTAAACGGAAAATTATGTACCAGTATTAAATCGTATTTAAGGGGAAAACTTACTGGAACATCCATATTTAATACTTTTCTATTAATCAGAGGAAAATCATAATCACGTAACAATTATACATAGGTTACATAAATACTACTTGTCTTAAATTTCAGTAGTATAGCTATATTTAACTGTATTTTGAG
>JAYRBW010042482.1:0-11601 GCA_036023295.1 Invenusta paracnida
TTGTATATGTTATTATATTTGTATAGAAGTTTTATCAACATTATTTATAAATAGAAGTAGGGTGTTTTTATATTGATGGTACATTTATGGTACATTTATAATTTTCTATTGTTATAATATTTGCTTACTCTTTCTGGATTTTTAAAAATATGGTCAGGGAAAACCTGGAAAAGTCAGGTAATTTTTTTCTGAAAATTCTGTGGGAACCATGAGTAAGCTAATACAGCTTTATACAATTGACCCATAATCTATAGATAGCCTATAAGTATACTATATAGAATAAAGCTTAATATAATCTAAGTTTACTTCTACAACTATACATACATACTCATACTCATACTGCTACTAGGTCTAGGCTATTCTAATTAATAATTACCAATTTGAACTGATAGTGATTGAATCTCTGGAGTTAGTAAGTCAAGGATCAGATAGATATGTGAGAACAATAGTGCATCCAAACTGTGTATAAATTGCTACAAATTTGCTTAATATTAATAATTTCAACCTCAACAGCATCACAGACTTACTTTATTAAAAGATGATATAAACAAAAATTATGGCCAAATACACATAGAGATATATAGACTTTAATGCTCCAAATCCTTTCAACTACTTTGTAACTTACTTTTTACAAAAGTAGTAGTTTAATTCAGTTTAATTTTAATCAAATAATTTTAATTCAACTACTTTAAAGTTTAAAGGAAAGATAAATAAATGCATTTTTATTGGTACATTTATGCTAAATATATTTACCTATTTCTATAATGCTAAGCCTAATAATAATAAATATCTATTAAATCATTAAGCCTATATACATATAAAATTATAATATATATTTTTAATAACCAATTCATCTATCTTATATAATACTTGATTTTTAGAGTTGAATATAATTAATACTATTTTTAGTATTTAAATTTAAATTTATGTATTATATTTTAGTATGAAAATATTATTTTAGTAGATATTATTTATTATTTACTTGCAATTAATTACCTTTACTACACTATCCATACAGTCAAGGATACTTGGCTGAAGCTTAGTGTTTCAATAACAGTATTAATTTTACACTTAATTTCAACTGTCTCATTCAGTCATATATAACATCCCAGTAGCTTAACAATCAAATTAGATAGACAGAGGTTACTGGAGGTAGGTGATCTTTAGATACTTTTTGAATATCACCACACCCTCTGTTAGCCACAATTATCTTTTTAACACATTTTTATCATACATATAAAATTAATACTTTTATTAATAAATGTATACTTTTGTCAGAATACTACTTTCATTTAAACAGGTGCCAACCAAGAGCAGTGGCCTATAAGAAGCAAAATAAATATTTTATTTCTATATACTTCTCATATAACAAATGGAATATAGTTTATTTTAAAAGAATCTAAAATAGTCTAAATCCTCCAAAAAATTATTTTGCTTACATATACAAGCTATAAAAAGGGTTATTGGAAAGCAAGAAAAATTATTATATAATAAATTATTTCTAATTAGTATAAAATAATTCTTAAAATGTAACTCATATAATTATCAAATTTGTATAAAAAATGTTACCTTGATATAAGTTCAATATTTTTTATGTATATGTTTTTTACTTATGCAAAATAATCAAAATATTCTATTTGACTTTAAAACCTGACTTTTAATTTATATGTATATTAATCATATACATATGTTTATTAAATTTATCTACTTTTACTTTTATGGCTTAATAATTGACCTATTAATTAAGTAATGGTTATATATATTAAATATATATATCTATACATTATCAATATTATTATTAAAAAATAATTTAAAATCCATACAGACTTATATTTTCATTACAATACACATTACAATTAATTCACTAATTAAGATATTTTATATAAATTAAAAAAATATACATTAATATTATTAATATAATCTTTGAAATATAATTTAAAATCATGACAGAAATGAATTTTTATTATAATTAATTTACTATACTTTCAAACTTGTGTTCATAAATATTATAATTATTTTTGATTCTGTAAAATATTATTATATTTTATTTAAGGGATAAGTAAAGCAATAGTAACCTAAAAAGTGTAGCTGTTAGGGGAAAATCAGTACATAAATATTTGTTTAAGGTCCCTCTAAACAGTTATATACTGCCATGTATTGAAGTTAAGTTCTTTTAAGACCAACTCTCCAAATTATTATAAAGTCCATCAAAACATGTATTTCCATTAAGTAACAGTTGATATAATATGATTAATTGATATCTGACACTCTCAAATTGTTCATAAAAATGGTATTAACTGATATAGACAATTCTTTCAAATGGCAATAATACTTAATATTTCATTTGTTCTAAATTTGAAAAACATGTCCAAATTCACTAATTTTATTTTTTTATAAGAAGCATAAAATAAATAATAAATTTTAATAAAACAACATTATTAGAAGGTTTGTAAGAGTATTTCATGTTTAAAAGAAAATTCCATAATTGTTAAATATATATATATATATATATATACAGAGTGTATATATGTTAATGAAAACAATATAGAGAAATTATGAAATGTTTTGATGGTTATACAAAAATTTTAACTATAAAATTTAAGCTGTAACACACAGTACTAGTATTTTGGAATTGTTTTGTTATGTGCCAACTAAAGATTTTCTGATAAGATAATATTGTTTATTTTTTTCTACATGACATAAGTAGAACAAAAGTAGGCAGGATGAGGGTGCATTGAGGGACCCAAAGAAGCTCAAAGCCTAGGATCCCTGCATGTAGTGGGTTAATACAGTACTGGCAACTACTATAACAAGATATCTTATTAATTTATTACATTAGCCAACTATGATATATTTTTGTATTTTTGTCAATTAATAAATGTATCTATGATATATAATATTATTGTAAATAGCTTATCTGTAATTTCTCAAACAAGGATAATATCAATGTTTACATATTAATGTATATATAATTTAGTTCATAACTAATCTCAATTTCACATTTTAATGATACTATTTTTATGAAATAAGAATATATTTACCACTTATTTGACTATTGCTCCTGATAACTTGATTCCTCAACCATTAATCCATCTTATATGCCTGAATTTGACAGTCTTAAATTAATTAAATAACCTGTAAAGTACTAATACTATATTAATTATACAAACTATTGAAATACTAAGTTTCTTATTTTACTTTTATAAGTTATCTTCTCTTTGAATTCATTGGAAACTGGAAAATTATTTGACTGTTTATTTTTAATAGTATTTGAGTCTTGCCCTGATAAACTTTGCAGAAATTTTCCTTTTTTTCTTTTTATTGACTGATTACAAATATATTTTTTGGCATATATATATATATAATAATTACACATGGGAATAATGGGGCATTAGATTGAAAATCTATAATATTATACTTTATTGCCTTATATAGCAATTTTACATTTTTATGAGTATACATTTTCACTTTTCTAAATATTGGTATGCTTATATTTTATGGTAATTAATTTTATTATAAAAAATATAATAGCAACCACAGGAACAGAAATAATTATTTAAAACAAGTAATGGTCACTTGAAAAATAAATAAAACACTCACATTAAAATTATAAATTCTTATTTTTTAAAACACAAACTTTTCAGTTTACCAAAAAGTCATAATCATGAAATAAAGAAGTTACATAGGTTAATAATATATTAAAATAAACACTTGCCAATAATAGTATGATTCATAAACAGCACTGTGCTTTACTAAATATAAGATTATTACATAAATAAATAAATATATATATATATATAACCATGGAAAATTTGAATATACATTTAAGTTGAAGAAGCTATAAAAATAATTATAGAAATACTAATATATTGAAATCTCAAAAGCAGTAAACTACTGAATAAAATTCACTAACCAAACAGATCTATTACATACTATGACACATATATGTAGGATAAAAAATATGGACATATATGTATAATTACATCTGTTAAATTCAATAAACACAGGTTAATTGCACTGTCAAACATCAGCGAAAATAAAGAAGGTTGAATTACATGCACAAGTAGAAAAATCGATCCAATTACATAATACAGAGTTATGAGACAGTTTACATAAATTACCATTATGTATATGGAAGCCATTGTTAAGATTTACTATAATGGTTTTGTTTACTGAAATAAAAGCCAATTGGAAATTTTCTAGATTTTGGATAAGTATTCTAATGGTAATTCCAAAATTAGATCTCATGATGTATTTTATTATATATATTTTTATATCATTGTTGAAATATATGATCTGACTACTAAAATAAAAATTAACTCTTCCAAATAAAGTGATGGCACATATTGACTTTAATACTACTGAATGATTGTCAGCAAATGAATTAATGCATATCATCATTATAACGATATAATCATAATAATTATAATTCTGCTTATAAAATTATATTGATTAATGTTAATTATTATAATAAAAAATATTTAATTAAATATTTAAAAAATAATTATATTAAAAATAAAACTTACAATTTTGGAGTATACCATTAAAGATAGTTCTTAATTATAATCCTTAGACATCTAGACCTTAATCATTTCCCCTACACCAAAGTAAATATGTACACAATTTAATTATATTCAAAAATCGAAACACATTTTAAATGCATGATAAAATATCGATTAGTTAGTTATGTATTAATTAAATATACACAGTAGTAAGTCAACTGAAGGATTAATCAGTGAAATATGTCCGTCATAGGTAATTCATTATGCAACAGATATTTATCATATTGCCATTACATACACGCATAGTTTAGTGGATTCAATTTAACCTTGGGTTTATTTTTTTACAGTTGAATGAAAGAGTTGAAATGCAATCCTTTTGTAGCTCTAAGCTACATCCACATACATATAAACTATATTGATTCGCCACCGGATACTTCCTACTACTAAACACTCGCGGTGGTTATTGCAACTGTTCTGGACACTTTTATAGGCCTAGCGGGACCATGAAGTCAATCCATGATTACAGAAATGCGATCACATGGCCATCGGAATCATTATTGTATAATTACTTATAGTGTATTGCATCACGGTTTTTATAATGTTGTCAACGTTAGAATTGTCCTTTAAAACGATGTTAACGAAGGGTGTAATCTGTGTTTTAATTTTAAAGGTAGAAAACTGACAATAGCATACATTCAAAAAGCAAATCAATATGATTTAGATTAATACTAATAGTACAGCTCGGCGCTTTATTGCTTTATGTATGCCATTGTACTACTGTAGGTTTTCAAAACGTTAGGATGTAAGCACTAACTGTTTTAACGTTGTATTATTCAACCATATTATTAAAAAAAGCTAGACAATAGAAAGAATTCAGTGCATTATTTATGTTGCTGTACCTATGTTCCGTTTTCGTTTACTGCGTTCCTAAAGAGGAAATCATGTTTTTATGGTCACACTATTTATCTGGAATACATTTACAGAGTATAAATGAGAATAATAAAGAGGAATTTATTCCTGTATTGATTATTTCCTGTGGATACTATTGTTATTTATATAATGTAAAAGAAGCCAGTAAAACAATGTAATTATTCAATATATTATATTATCTATCATTTTATATTTACTAAAAGAAAACCCTTACAAGCTTTCTATTTCGTTATATAGTCACTTATCGTAATTAACATTTAGCGGAGACGCTTGTAATATGTGCTGTATTAATTTATTAACTCACCGAAACAGTCTCGTACATCTACGAATTAACATTACAGCATAGGTAGCTGAAGCTCTAATGGAAAAATCCAGTTTTAAGTTACATCGATATATTAGCAGACAAATCTGATTGACTGTTTTACATGTGGAAATCTCGCAATAGTGTTAGATTTTTCGATTTTGGTTTTAGATTTGATTCTAAAAATGCGTGTTTTCTGTAGTTTTAATATCTCTATTGTCACAGATATCATCGCTAAAAAGTTAGAGAATTATGATCAACCCAAAGATTTTAATTTACCTTGATTTTAGAATGTCGCTTTAGTCCTTGAAACTGTATTTTCCACAAAGTAAAAACACAACTGCGGTAATGTCTTCCAATCGTCAAATGTCTACGTAACATACTGTTTCCACTGGCCTCCCAACCAGCCATTAGTCGACCACGACCACCCAATCCGTATCCCGCACAACAGAGCAGTCAACACAACGCCACCGCCAGAAACTTCCCTCAACAGCCCGGCTCGATGCCCCACAACCGAGGCCCTGGTGATCCCCCTCCAGCCTACACCGCCACGATCAACCCTGGCTATCACCAACACCACATGCCCGGTCCCTATCCCCCGCAACAGTATCCTCCTTATCAGGGCGGGGGCCCCCCTCCAGGTGGACCGGGCTATGGACCACCGCCTCCGCAGCAACACCACTACCCGTCTGTGGTGACGGGACGGCCCCATCAGCAGCAGCAACACCACTCGCACCACTCGCACCACAGAGAAACAGTCGTTCACCATCATCATGGGGGGCATCATCACTACGATCACCATGGACATGCTATTCTTGGAGGTGGGTAGTTTGTCCTAATGACCTTGACTTTCTTACGTATGTTCAACCTCGGTTTTCTGTTTATTTTAATAAATGGACTTTTTTAATTATTTTGTTCCGTGTTTTAGGCGTGTTAAAGTTTTGTCATTCAGCTGGGGGTAATTTCTATAACCACTGAGATTAAATTTAAGATGGCTGCTTAAATGAGTTTTTATAAGAAGTCAACTTTAATATTTTTAATGTATATTCTTATTTTAAGAGACTTATGTATGTATGTATATTGATTGATTTATTTGTAAAAATAAAAAAAAAACTGCAGATATATTTGAGACATGTACGAATTCTCAGAGCTCCATTGAGTAAACTTCATTAAACTGTTAAAATGGTGTACAACAAAAGCGCCAATGAATATCACAAATTCCCAAGAAAATCGTATACAAATAATGTTTAATATTGCTTGCCTCGTTTAATAAAAAAAAAATAAGAAAAAACTGCATTCATAAAAATATATAAAGAAGTTACCCAATTTTCACTTGCTTATTCAATAATATTATTTTTTCGAAGATTTTTCACCGATTCCATATTTGCAGTTCTTGTATATTATTACTATTTGTAACTATACGATTTGCTCTATTAGTAAAGATTTCCTAAGAAGTACTCACGTTAGTAGACGTCTTATTTGACACTCAAGACGGTTTATTCTCACATTCAGGTTCAATTTAGTTAAAATAATTGGTATTAATAATTATGGTATTTTAAATTTACTTAATCTCGGAATATTAAGAAACAAAAACAAGACTCCATGACACTGAAAACAAAATTTCTTTGCCAATATCAAAACCGAATTATTTCCTTTAAGTATTCAATGAAATGATACTTGAACTATCTTATCCTCCACTCACCAATTGTAGGCATGGCAATGGGCGCAATGATGGGCGGCATGATGCATCATGGCAGTTGGAGCTCCCTGTCAAGTTTCGGAAGTTGTGGGAGTGGCTTCAGTTTTTGATCCATCCCTCCATTCACTATCACCAATATACAATACTCTGATGTAACTCCCTAAAATCTATCATTTCATGTTTGAGCCAGACGGCTTAAACTGTGCAATTTTTTCTGTGTTATCGTGACCTTTTCTCTCTCACATATCTATCTGGCTTTTAATAACACTTTTGTTACGTAATATATTTATTAGGATTGTGTATATATATTTTTTCTTAATATCACAAATATTTATCCGCCTTATTTACAGATTGAACATTGTTTTTGCTATTGCACAATCAGATGTAAAGACATTTATTTTTTCATGAAAATGTATGTACCGCTTTGTAATTTTGGTGGTAAATTGTACTTTTAACTTTTAGTCCATCGCAGAACTGACATTTTGAACACAATGTCTACACACATTACAATACTTTACTCTGTGATATATTGTTACGATTTACTTTGCCTTTTTACTCATGAAATAATATGTGCCATACATAAGTCTACGGTTTGAAGACTTGCTTTCTTCGCATTTGTGAAACAACATAATACTTGCCAGAAATATTATTGCTTGCCAAACACGCAATTGAGTTTCACTTTGTCATGACAATCATGTTTATTTTTATATGTTATATTCAGTTATTTTAAATTGTCTACATTATTGTTTGCTTTCTTTTTGTGATCTTTATTGATATTCTGTGATGTAATGTGTTTTATTTTTATGAATACATTGTATTTGAAAATTCCATACATCTGTAATACTGAGTTATTAAATGTTTAGATACAATTAATAGATGTGTAGTTAGAACTACTAAACTGTGTTTGTAACCACAAAATTTGACAAGTGAACTGCTATTATGTGACGTCGAGCACATGACAATGAGCTCATTTATTAGGCAAGGAAAACTAATCGTATCAATAAATATAATTAAACTGTAATTTTAATAACTACACAATTAATAATATCGGTTAAATAATTGCGTAATCTTCATTAAACATAAGCCGTCTTTAATCCATCTGTTGTGTGTCTATCAAGTTTCTTTACTTATTCATCATGTTTTATTAAAATCGTATTAAAAATTTGCTTGACAAAAGTATATACTTATGATAAAAAGTGGGAGAAAAGAATCTAAAGGTGCTATTAGACATTACATGAGACCAAAGTCTGATATTATTGGAAGTGTAATTAGCTAAAAATAAATGAACAGAATGTCCACATATGGCACTTGCATTATGCTAGTTTAGAAATATTAAAATATCCAGTTTAATGTATAGTTTGTGTACATAGCATGCAGACATGTAGATCAAGTTGTCCTTATGAACTTTGCAACATATACATACATACAGATATATTTGCAGAACTGGTAGGTCAAAAGTGGAGTCTTTGCATGATCGGCCATCAGAAACCCTTTTAAGAGCAGAAATGAATTCCTTTATATTTGCGGGATGGTTGAATCAAATAATATTCAATCTTATTTGGAATGGTTGAAGCATTTCGTAAACCTGAAATGATAAAATAACCTAGATGCCACTTCAACTCGAACATTTAATTTATTTTGCCTATCTATAATGACGTGATATAATTTCAAATATATTTTACACAGATGTGCGCAATTATAACACCTCTTAATTATTCTATAATATTTAGGTACTGTTAATATTTCTTACCTGTTAAATCAGTAAAAAATGCATTCCTAGAAAAGAGACTTCATATAGAAAATGAAGTTGGTACTATATATGGATAATTTGCAATCGTAAATAAATACTAATTTATAAAAAGGGGCTTATCCAAACAAAACATCTCGAGTAAATGCACAGAATGGAAAGTGATTAATCGATTGACAGTGTCGCTCGGCATATTGATTTTATATCCAGGTGTCAGACTAAATTTTTAGTGGTCTTTATTTCAGAGAAACCAAAGAGTTAATAATAGCTAGGTGTTTGTTATAAATTAAACAAAACATGTTACATCGGGTCCGAAGGTACTAAGACCAAGATGAGTAAAGAAACCAATTGAACTATTTAAACGATCATCTTTAATGTCATTTTATTAGTGATAGTATCGATCACTACACTATAATTAAATAATAAACGAAATTTAAAATTTACAAGAAATCAACCATTATTTTAGAAGCCCTATAATACTGTAATGTACTTACTACAAATGCAAATCCTCTTTTAGAAAAATTATTCTTAAAATCTTATATTTTCGATATTTCTTATCAAAATTGATACTCTGATCCTAGAAGATCAGAATTACTGTCACTTATGGTCATTATTTTCATTAAACGATTGTCAATCTCAAGAATAGGTAAACATAGCCAGCCATTATTTATATGAAGTGCCTATATAGACATATTCAAAACCATTTTTTAAAGCACGACAAAATTATTTTAGCAAGCATTTCTTGAGAGACTATTTTTTTGGTATAATCACGTATAGTCGATCCTTTTCTAAGATTTCTCATAAATTAAAGAAACTTTGCGACTTTGAATATCTTGTTTAAGGAATTATTACGACTAAAGATGTTGTTTATAATGTGTTTAAATGACTCATTTTGAAGACTTGTAGTTAATTTTGTAGTAGATTTTATAGTTAATCATATATATGTAT
Organism: Invenusta paracnida; assembly: GCA_036023295.1. Lineage (NCBI taxonomy): Eukaryota > Metazoa > Platyhelminthes > Proseriata > Coelogynoporidae > Invenusta > Invenusta paracnida. The sequence goes on from JAYRBW010042482.1 coordinate 10,128, forward strand.
ATATGGCATATGTAAAGAGACACCCATTTACTATGTATATATGTATACATTATACATACATAGTATAAATGGGTGTATATAAAAGGAGAAATATAGCAAAATTAATAACAAAAAGATTGATATAATATATATATATATACGAGTATTATAAGCTTTTGCTAATTATTGTACCTTGGTGGAATAGATCGCCTAATGGAAGAGTTTAAGGAAAGTCTTAATAGCAGGAAAGGTGATTATATAGAAAATTAGGACTATATTTTAAAAACCTAATTAAAGATCACGATCATATGCTGCACTACCAAAATATTTATGTCTCACCGAAAAACTACTCCAAATGAATTTCTCTATTGAATGTACAAATTAAAGCATTAGTAATATAAAGCAAATTAAACTATTTATATGAAAATATGTCATAGTTATAATTTACCATTTAAGTTATATTATGTAAAAGCACAATACATGTAAAGTACACATACCAATACAATTTAGATAGCTTTGAGAAGACTCTGATGTCTATTATTATTATTTTCCCTCTCCCCCATGTTCCGCTTTTCTATGCAATATGCAAACACAAATGCAAAATATTGCATATTGTTTTGTTTCGTTTCTTTACCTATATTGCACACCAATCTGCGAGCTAACACCTAAATCTGAGTACTATTAGTTACTCTATAATTGTTTTTATTTGCGTTTTTCAAGTTAATACATAAAACTAGCACCCCTAGATAAAACCATTTGTAAAGTACTCATCAAGTAAATATTATAATTTAAAAAAAATTGTAATGTTTAAAAAATTTAAAGTAAACTAAATTTAATGCGCTTATTTTAAAATTTTGTGACATTTTTTGCCGGTATGGGGTGTTTAGGTTCTAAAGATTCCAATAGAGGTATAGTGCTGTTTACTTCTATTTTTTCTCACTATTGCACATCATAGTGTTACATTTTATGGTGATCCCGTATTTTAGCGTCCCAAACTATTTCTATTCAAATTTCTGAAATTTAGCATCCCAAAGGCAAATTATTTGTTTGATATTAATGGCATTAATATGGTTTGGTATTAAATAAAAATTAAACATTAACATGGTTTGGTATTAAATAAAAATTTATTTATTTATAGGTATATTACTTATTTTCTTCAAAAGTTTGCACAAATTAGCTAAACTAATTTTTTTTAAACTAATTATTAAATTAGGATCTTGCTAGGTTGCCGACAGTTGGCAATGTAGCAATAGAATGCTAGGTTGCCAACAGTCGGTTACGCAGCTATCACTCATAAGGGATGCTAGGTTGCCGAAAATTAAAAATTTATTCACTCAAATAATAATTTGATGCACATAAATAAAATGAGATACTGATAAAAGAAGTGTATATTTTTAGGGCGATCCCGTATTTTAGCATCCCAAATTATTTCTATTTAAATTTTGGTAAAATCTTACGCTAAAATAAATAAACAAATCATAAATCAATAAATTTA
>JAYRBW010042493.1:0-11600 GCA_036023295.1 Invenusta paracnida
CCTTCTTGATGGTTATAGTAAAATAAAACAGAAAATAAAAACATAAATGTAAAAAAATAAGTACAAGTTTATATATAAGTTCAATAATAATCTTCTTATTTGAAAAAATTGCACGAAGCAAGAAATTTTACAGCATAAAACTTATTGAAAAGACATACAATTTGTTTGAAAGTGAGATTTAAAAAATCAGGACTTTTTCTATTATATCAGGACAGTCAAAATTGCTTTAAATATCAGGACTGTCCTGACCAAATCAGGACAGTTGGCAGGTCTGTATATATACACAACAGCAGCTTTTAAACAAATGAGTAACCAGAGGAAGGTTGTAAATAACTAAAAAATGTATTTATGTTGTGATAAATATACAGTAAAATAATGGATTTACGAGTATTTTGAGCATTTAGCTCCTAGCTAATATGCACAAGTTAATGTAATATTAATTATGATATAATATAAAGGAATGGATATAGGGAATGAAATTATATATTTAAAATTCAGACTGCACTGTCACTAATATTATATCAATAAATAATAAAACAAAATATATTTGTTTTATTATTTATTGCTCATAACAGTTACAATATTTTAAATTATTCATATAATCAATACCCATTGTAAGCCCCATTTTTAATATAATCCACACATATTATTATACTTATTAATTTCAGTTTGTTAGGATTCATCTAACAGAATTGGATGACAAAATGTTGTGGTTACATAATGTTGTGTTACCCATAAAAAAGTGAGATGGATACGAAGTAACTTGCATCCTATTCTAGTCATCACTGACCAAAAATCAATTATATGACATTAAAGGATAACTAAAATGTGTATGATTAAACTAAAGACCATAGAAATATGAAAAAGCAACCATACTCAGTTTTCTCAGTGCCAGATACTTCTTTTTGATTTTGTTAAAGACATTGATTGCTAAACAAAACAGGATTAGGTCAAAACATAACCAGTACAAATTGTAACTGAGTCAAAATGTAACTGGGACAAAACATAACCAATTTGAGACAAAATGTAACCTCTATTTATGAAATGTAATATTATACAAAATAAAAGTAAAATGAACCTACTAGTACCTACTTATTATTAAAACATGATTTAAAAAATGTATGATATATCACATTTACCCTATTAAAACAATTAAGCATAATTATTCCCATTTATTATATATATATTCTATTATTATTCCCAATAGAGATGTGCGAAAGAATAAATACATACACTTATATGCTCTTTTATTTATATAACCTATGCATATATGGCATAAAAAATTCATTCTTTATGAAAATTTGCAATTTTAAAATTCAAATCTCAGTGGTCTATTTCATTCTTTTTGATTTATTTTGTATATTATATTTCAAAAATAGCAGTTACGTTTTGTCCCAAATCAGTTACATTTTGTCTTTAATCAGTTATGTTTTGACTGTAACCCATACAAAAAAAACTTTTATTCTAGGCAATTAGCCAATGATAGAAACTGCAGTTCATCCCAGGTGTCCAATGCTTTATGAATAATACTGTGATCTCTTGCAGATGGGTCTATGACTTACATTTCTTCAGCATGCTACCTTATTAAGGTATTACTATTAATAACTATAGTTATTTTTTGTCATAAATGGTCATCTAAACAATGTGAGTCTACAGGACAGTCTGTACCCAGGTCTTGTAGTTATCTTTTAACAATGGGAGCTTATATTAGTGATAAAAGAGAGAGGGGGTGAATCTAGTTCTGACATGACATTCAATAGTTAAACATATATGTATGTATTCTATAATATTAATATGTATCATTATGAAAACAGACTTTGAAGCACACACATATTTCTAAAATATGTATAATTATGAATGCATGTACGTTCAATAAAAATGATAATTTTAATGTGCTGTATGTCCTTTTTTGGATTTATCTTTATTTTATCAGGTAACGTTTAATCAAAAAATTATGTATATTTTTCAATATTTAATTAAAAATGAAAGAGAACAATAATTAATCACTAGTACATGTCAACCTGTTTAATCTAAGGGTAGTGTTTCAGATTTGGGTATAGCCTGACTTAGGTATGGACTGACCTGGGTACAGCCTGACTTGGGTACAGACTGTCATACATCCATCTCAGCATGTAAAAGTGGATTTTTTTTTTAAATAAACAAAGGATAGTGAGATGCTTGATAATTGTGGTGTGGTTGCAGCCACCAGCTTTTAGTAGTAGTGTATAGGGGTTATTTGTTAATACATTCATTTTTGTTTTATGACATTTTGTCTAAATACCAGCACATGAGACTCTCAGCACATAACAATTTTTTTTGGTGCTGAGACTCTTGCAACCTATAAATTACAGTCATAAATTCAGACATAGACCCTGAATCAGAATGAAGCAAACTGCCAGAATTTGTTCTATCTAAAACTAGAAGCACTATTTACTGCATTGCATTAACTCACTATACAGAGTAACCCTGACTGAACATAAGACATCAATGAGTGACTTTCATGAATAAAACAATTTTATTTTTATTCAGAATATACTAATAAAGGTATTATAAAGGTTATCTCCTGTACTCTTTCTTTTATTTTTTTAACAAATCTTGAGGCTCAACTTCAATGCATAATTTACAGTCTGAATGATGATATTTTAGTTCTTGCGGAGTATGTCTCATATGACATTAAAGGATAATTCAACTGCAACTCTATGGAAATATGAAAATCAACTGGTAATTCAAGTAACTATACTTAGTTTTTTCAGTTCCAGATACTTGTCCTTGTTGAAGAGATTAATTGCCCATCACTGATCACAGGTGAGTGTAGAGACACTTTCAGTAAAGATTTGGATCTACCTAAAAATGTTTCAAGACGTGACTGCATGCAGCTCTCCCAGGCAGAATGCAGATGGGTCCATGGCTGACATCACCTTAAGTATGCTACTAGTACTATTGAGGCATTAACAACAATAGTTGTTGTTTCAAGTCACTCTGCATCAAACTGCCTGGATTTGCACTATCTAAAATTTGTTCATTACACCAGCCAGTTAATTTCCAGATTAAGCTCCAGGTACAATAAAAACCTGTTAAATTTTGCTACGCTAATTATACTACTTAACACTAAAATAACCGCTGTAAAAAAGTCAAAATGTATTTATTAAAATAAAGTAAAGTAAAGGCATAGTATAATATAAATATATTCTTATAAACATAGATAAAACAAAATAATCATGACAAACAATAAACATACAAACTTTCCAATAATGCGTGGTAAAAAGTAGGTGTTCAAAAGTTAGCGGAACAGAAATTTATAGTGTGTTTAAAATAAATTTAGAATTTATTTATTTTATGTACAGTTAATGATACTGAAATTATTAACTTGAATATCTTTGTTTCGAATAGGGAAAATTTCAAGAGAGGAGTCGTCACTTTTAGCGTTCGGTGTACGCATGTGCATGATATGTAATTCTTGACGAAGGTGATCAGTCCTTCTCCTGTGCGTAGCATTCCGTCCGAGTCAGTTTATGAGTCTTTTGTGATGGTAGCTTATATTCAGGAATGTAAAGGGTTGATTGGGCTTCAGTTAACTTTGACTCCTGAATTATATATATTTATGTCAATTTATATTTCACCAGGCATAGGGGGGGGGGGGCTAACTAAACAAAAAAATTATCCATTGGCATTCCATTTGAGGATTTTGAGTGTTTTACTTTATAAAAAGACCTGTTTTCGGAGAAAAGCGGTTGTTCTGATCTGGAAGTCGGACTGGATGTTGGTTTGAGAGACATCATGGGTAAAATCAAGGGACTGTGATGAGAACTTCAGTTTCTCTTCTAGACAGGTTCGTGCAGTTCCTATCACTTATTACAGAACAGGGTGGTGATGGATGGTCGTTATAGGTTTTCAACAGATGCAGCAAGGTATTCGACTGGTTTCTATTCGGTATTTGGACTGTTGAGGAATAGGGGCGGCAATGAGCGTAAATCCTGAATTAGTTTGTACAGGGTCTGGGTTGACATTTACTACAGGTCCGGGAGTTTGTTTGTTGGCGATATCTTGTATGGTTATTGTATTTTTTTGTCTGTGGCAAATGGCATCAAAGTTGGTACATCGTATGAGGTTAATGTTGCTTCTGATCGCTTGTTCGCAGACAAAGCAGGATCCTATAGGTTTGTTTCTATGTCACCAATTCTGAGGAGGAGTGTTCTTGAGTCATATGGGCTGGGTTCGTACTCCTGGAAATCAAAAAATCGATGGCCATACATTAAGCTATGTAGCAAAACTAAGCGGAGCCAAGGAAGGTATAGTAGAGCAAGGACATGAACGACAAGACCGCCACGGCTAGTCGCGGAACTAAAGGTCGTGAAAACAACATTGATATGCAGCGAGTGTACTACGTAGAAGCTAACTGTGGTAACACACGTCTATCACACGGAAAACGAAAATTCCCACCTAACGATTTCATGGTAGGGTCACTGGCGGTGATGACGCGTACTCCGTCGAAGGTAATCAAGTATAGAAAAACAAAGAGAAGATATTGCATTTCTGCAGCGAGGAATATGTCCTTCATGTCATCTGCGTTGGTCAGCAGCACTTATGCCATAAAAAAGAGTTTGAGGTTGAATAGCATTGGTCACGATTTTATAATAGTGATGTCATCAAGTAATTGTAGTAGCTGGGTTGTGGTGACTGGGTAGCATAAGATGCCATTAGTGATTTTGTGTTTCACGCCAGGAACGTGGATAATCCGGAACGCAATAACGTAAAGTCTTTGCTTTCATATTAAAAACTTGTGAATTATTTAAATGGCATCCAGTGACCAATCAGTAAGGATATTAAGTAAGAGTGTGTGGTCTCCGGCTAAAATGAGTTTGTCGCAGACCAGAACGAAATAATGTCACTTGCCTAGTGTTTTATCAACAGATAATGCTTCACCTTCAATCGAGGCGTAACGGGACTCTATGGAATACATAAAACGACTGTAAAAGTCAGTGCGACATCAACAGTGTTTCTCAAGAGTGACATATGCAGTGCTTTTTGGAACAGCGGAACAGGGGGGGGGGGAGAGTAGGAAAAAGAAGAGACTGATCTGCCTCTGTCGGTGAAAAATCGATAGTGGATGCATTTAACCAAGGGCCTTGTCTCTTATAACGCGTTTTCCATCTCCATGTCAAGCAGTAGAGGCTGCTTTAGGGTAAGGAAGAATTACAACCGATCCACAGTTTTACGAAAGTTCTTTCACTTTATTTTTTATCCCCAATACAACGAAAGTCTGACAAGATTTAATCCAGATGCAAAACTATCGTTTGCATTGGTATCGAGTCATTGAGCTGGAGGAAGAACAACATAAAACAGATTACATTTCTATAGTTAGATGCATCCTTGAGTTTTTGTACCCGTCGTAGCAGCCTTGGACAACCAAGATTAACAAAATGCACTGAAGTGGGAGCAGAACGCAGCCATAAGGTACATCAATGGTCATCCTAAAACTGTACATCCGTGTAAGTTTTGAGGATAGATGTGGGCATCAACTCCTATAAACCCACAGCAGGCAATTCACTATCAAAGAATACGAGAAAGTTCGATATCAAACAAGCAAGTAAAAAAAAGTCGAAAAGCTAAAGTTTGAGACATGAAGCCTAATACCACAACAACTGTATCTAATGTATTCAATCTTGTTTTCTCGGAGTCACTTGCAAAAAGAAATGGCACTTAGTCTTTAAACTATCAAATAAACTAATCACATTATACTATCACAGTTCAGGGCTGAAAGAAAGACCACAGAATTTAAGTTTGTTCTCCCATCACATGGACATCTAGTTTATGTGATGTAGTTTATCTAGAAGTCTATTTCCTATCGTTCTCAGACCAGAAGAAAATTCTCCAGATGCAAGAGAATCATCGTAAATGACATCACTCTACTTGAATGCCAAAAGTGCAATAAACTGCTCTATAAGTTCTTGCTTCGATCACACGAACGATTCTGCCCCCTATAAATATCCTTAAATAGACTTGCAACAAGTTCTATACCCTTCCAATCTAGTATCATATTACGACTACGTCTCTATCCCTAAATAGTTTAGCCATGACAAAATATTGCAATTGTAGAGACGGTATATTCATCATCCAATGGAATTGCAATAATATCAGGAATAAAATTATAGAAATTAGCGAAAAATTTCAATAAAATAAAATGAATATGTGCCTTATAGAAGAGGGAAAAAAATTAAGGACACTGACTACACCCAGAATCGATCAATATGCCATAATCAGAGAAGACTGTTTAAACAATAATAACGGTGTCGTGGGACTACTTTCTTTGTATTACGAATGATATCCCAATATTCATCAAAGAAAATACTACTTACCTTACACTACTAATAGTATCCTCATTCTGTATCAAGTCTTGCAACAGGAAGTGGTTTACGATTGTTAATGTCTATCTTTCCTCATCTAGAACTTGAAAAAAAAACTAGAGTGGAATAGTTTTGATTAACATGCTCCACTGTGACAAGAATACGAACACCATCCTTGCTGGATATATCGATGCTCATTTTATATTCTGTGAGTAACAACAGTCAGAAGACACTAGAAGAACTCTAATCGAAGAATAACTCATGATCTGAGAAATGTCTTGTTTGAGAAATGGATCATTTGACAGAGTAAATAGTGGTTCTGGAAGCTTAAGCACCCCAGATGTTACTCTAGCCCACTACTGCTGGTTGGGCAACGTCAAATGGTTTATTATTAAGAACTTAAAGGTTGTAACCACCTCCCAGATTCAATTACAATCTGGGGTCAATGGGAAAACGGGTTATTTTAGTTTTCTCTGTTACAATCAAAGGTGATTTTTGATTTTATGCAAAATCCTACTAAAAGTCCAAGTCCTAGATGGCACTAAAAAACGCACATAGACTGGGAGGTTTCCGCGGATGAGACTAGACAAAGGACAAACACGAAAGGACATTTCAAACTGGAAATAACAAAAGGAATCAAAATCAGAAACCGATTGCGAAAGAAAGTTAATGCAAACAGAGGTGAAGGAGCACAAACCTGTATTAGAGTTAGGTCCTATAGGTCGCAGAGTTGCAAGATATTGGTTTAAAGTATGTGGAATTTCTCTCCGATATACATAGAATTCGAAAATGACACTGAGAAAACCTGGAAGATTACTCTCTGGCACACCAGAGAACACCATATAAACAGTCCTAATGAAGTCATGTTGAACGTCGAATTGCCATTTTACGACAGTAGGAAGAAATCGGATATTTTCATTGGGTATTATACCAACGATGACCCAAACTTGCATTTTTTAATGACAAAAAAAATGCAAACACATACGGAAGAATGACGCCTTCCAGATCACCTTTCTTTCTCCCAGTCCGAACTCAATATAACTATCTATATACCTATATGACTACTCAATATGAGACCTAATGGCTATGTATTTTTTGTAAAATATTTTGATGTTTTGAAAGTCTCATGATTCTACATCGTTAGCATTATAATATTCAGTTAATAAAATAATTTTAATTAGATCAATCGTCTCATTTATTGATTTTTAACATTGCCGTCTTTTTGTATATATGCCTTTTGTTTATGTTGGAATAACAAATTTAATAAAGTTGTACCTACTACAAGTTGTTTTACATGTATATACTTGGAACTTCAAGTTAAACATTCATAATATCACATTTGCATTAATTTGCATGGATTAGATTTTTCTCATGACAAAACATCAAGCTTTACATCGAATTTTATCCAAATGTCTACTGTCCCATTTCATTGCAGTCTAGTGATTATCCATATATATGTAATATCCGTTACTCAAGGCTTTACACCAAACGAGTGGTTGTCAATTACGAAAAAAAATTGTAATATGACATTGGATGTTAAACCAGAAGCTGTCGTAGCTTACATTCGTGTAAACTATTCTGCAAGTTACCCAAACAAAAAATGCGTATTCTCTTTTCCACAACGATTCAGTGCAATCGATAACGAAGTCTATATTATGGTTTGGGGTCGGAAAAGCCAACTCAAACTTCTAAACTGCATATCAAACATGATATACTTTACCCAATCAATGCATGACAATATAGTATTAATAAAGACTTGTATGCTTACACAATTTCAATTTAAAGTAATGAGCGGATTGCAAGAATTGGTAATTGATAAAACTGTGTCAACCGTCATTTTTGATTTTACCGTAACTCTTTTAAACTTTACTCAAGATAGATCATCTGAAAATTGCTCTGAAAATTTCGTTCCAAGAAGTTCCATACCAAAGGAAATATTGTGTGACAATTATGTTAATGTATTTTTCTGTGACGAAACAAGTGATGAAAGTAATTGCAGTAATTCATTGGTGTGGTGCCCTTGGTCATTATGGTTTATTCCTTCCGGTATTTTTCATAGCATGAAGAGGACTCGGGTATGTAAATGTTCAACCAACCAGTCGAATCCGTCGCCACAAATAAGCGGCTACTGTCCAGGACCAAATGAAGATAACAAGAAGTGCGAATTGCTAAGCTACTATCATCAAAATTTTTGGTGCCCCTGGACATGGCAACCTTGGTCTAAAAGGTGTTCTAATTATAAAATGAATAATTCACGACATAGAACATGCATAGGGAGAAATTTTTCGGATACTACCGGAACAAGCGGTGAAAGAAATGTTTGTAAAATACAATTTAGAAATTGTACAGATATCTGGTGGGATCCGGTGAGAAATTTTTATATTGATATATTTACCTTGTCAGTTTTCATATAACTGAAAACATGTGTCATATATTAGAATTTTAAATAGAATACCCAACTAAAGAAAAACCACTTTGGAAAATAATTATTTTAAAATTATTGCGACCATTTTATACTATATATAAGTTTTAATTGTTTTTTGTGAGAAACAAAATATCGTTAGAAATTAAATTATGCAAAATAAAATATATCAATCATTGATATATAGATTAACTATATTAATTTTATTTAAAATATTTTTATATCTATGATATTATTGAACATTGAACGCATTGTGGAATTATGCATTAATCCCTTGTTAACTGTACTTATTTGACGATGCGATAACATCGTCAAGTCAAGATCGAATAAGAGCATCTGTAATGTAGCTTGAAAGATGTTACCAGCTCTAGTCATTAACGTTATAGAGAAAAGCCTATATTTTGAGCTAAAAATCAGCTAGACTGTGTATTTAAAAGCTTAAATTTGATATCGACAAAATCTCCAGTTTCCGAGAAATAAAATTCATAAAAATTAAATGTTGATCCCTTTCAAAAATGTTTTAAAAATAAATTTATATAGTTGCATATTTAAATTTCATATTAATGCCCCCCTCGTTAATCTTATATTTTATCAGCATTCTTGATTAATATTGATATTTGATCGAAAAAATCACAGAGTAAAGAGGGGAAGACATAGAGTAAATAATTGAAGGCTCATTAGTAAATTTTAAATATTTAATACCACAGTCAAACATTTCTTTGAATTTTTGTTACCTTATTTTGAATGAATTTGAAGTGAATTTTATTTAGTAAATATCGATTTTTATGTACCTATATAATTTTTAATATCTAGCATTGGAACATATAATTCTTAACTACTATTTAATATAAATTTTATCAATTGTTAAATTGCGTTACAATTGCCTTATTTTAATAGCCTTTCTTAGAGCTCGTTTCTTGGTTTTCATTTCGAAACGCTGTCTTTTAATATATTTATAATATAAATATTATAGATAGTTTTTGTACTACTTATTAGTAGTAACCTATCTTAAAGTTTTTATTTCTAATTTATTTTTCTATATCAAACAATAATTATACATCTGAAATATTATAATCCCTGAGTTTAATACTCAATTTATTTATTACTCAATCCTGCCGACCCGATGTAACCTCGCATATCGGGTCGGCAGGATTGTTTAGTAATTTTCATATCTAATCCGAGGAAGTTTTTCTTGCACTCCCTATATCCTATATATGAGGATTAAATGTCAGAAAACTTTTACCTACACTATACCTTTCAGTCGAAACCGGGTAAACACAAATTTGGAAAGTGGTTTTTCCCAGCTGTAACACTGGGTCCGTGTTTCTTCTTTATCTTCTGCTACTATATTATGCCAAAAATAGCGGTGTATCAGGCGGAACAATTCATGCGCGAAAATGCTGAGGGCGCAGGCGTTCTCTCAGATGATGGCGAAAATTCCATTGGAGGGCAAGGGCCAAATAACGACGGTGCCAGTAGAAGGACGGGTGATCCTTGGCTTGAGGTAAATTTGTCACCACCTATATTCTCGGACTTGATAACAATGCCATCAACTGAAATTACGCCCGTGGTTTCACTTTCAGTGCCCACTATACCCACGCATGACTCGAGAAAACTTGTCGATATACCTCCGTCGGAACTCTATGACGGGAACATTCTACCATGCTATGATCTCGTAATGAAAGATAAGACTTACTATGGATTGAATTAACTTCTAAAGAAATTCGTACATACATATAGACCTGATTAAAGGATACGGTATCGGTATATTGTAATAAAGCAATTTAATAAATATGATCATTTATAAATATGTATTAATTAATATATATATATATCTGTATTTTATGTACAACTGAATAAAATCAAATTTTTTACTTCCATATGTATTTTTGTTACCATGATGTAGTAGATTTATTATTATTAATAGTTGTACTAATAAGTTACGGGATTAGTTTATAGACTTTTTTTAAGTCCAAAGGACATTTTGATGTGATTTATGTTTTTATTCTTGGGTATATGAATGGATTTATTTTTGTAGTATTGGTATATATCTATATATACCAACACTAAAAACATAACTCGCTATGTACTTTCTCACACGTAGGTATTAATTATTCTTATTAAAGTTAATTAGGTTATTAAAGTAAAAATTTAACATAATTTACCAGCCTTTGTAGGTGTGTTAGTTAATATCCTTGAGATTACTAAATATTTGAACAACTTCTATGATAGTTAAAACCTTTTGACAAAAGCCATACATTAAAAAAAGGCACTAACATTATTATCAATTTTATTATACCTGTAAATACAACTATTTTCTTGAATATAGCAGCAAAACACAATATTATATTACATACAACACTTTGCTTGTATTCCTACAATAATTTATTTCAGGTAACATATCAACGAAGAATGTGCTAACAATTTTTTTAAATCAAAACAATTTAATAATTATTGAAATAAGTTATTACAAATATTACATTTTGTTTCTTCTGTTTTGCGGCGCATCAGAAAATTACCAATTTATTTGTTCAAAATAATATATTTATTTACAAGTTTTTCAAATAATGCTTAATTTTGTAAAATAATTAGGAAATATCTATATATATATACATTAATTGGAGACGACTTACAGCAATTTCCACCATTTTGAATAATATACTCTATTTCTGATTGTAATTTAACAGACTCTTTTGCTATATAGGGAGAGTATAGTAGTAGGGAAGGTGTGGCACGAGAACAAAGACCCCCCCCTCCGCCCACGCACCAATGCATTTCGAGAACAAAGACCTCCTGCCCACGCACCTACGCATTTCGAGAACAAAGACCCCCCC
>JAYRBW010042504.1:0-11599 GCA_036023295.1 Invenusta paracnida
ACTGCATACAGCATGATTTTACACATTGCGTTTATTTTAAATTGAATTTGTCAAATTCTTTATGGCGATCAGTGTATTATAGAAAAATATCAATATAGTTCTTTGGGGTAATTAAGTTAATTAATATAGTTCGTGGTAATTAAGTCTGGAATTATTTTAATTTTTACCACAAATATATAATTGTCAAGTCATTTTTTTCAGAAAGCCAATCTAAACAGATATATAAAACACATATAAGGAGAATAAATTAAACTTAGTATATTATATAGCGCCATGACAAATAACATAACTTGAACTAGAAGTTTCAAACATTAATATTGCCGTGGTCAAAGATGTAAATTTCTCATTAGATTGTTAAAAGCAAAATCACGAATTAAGTTAGGTGGTCGCTAATCTCTTGCTTTATCTCCTAGTGATATATTTACTCAAAAACACCCGTATTTACCGGTTAGTACTATTTTAAATACAAAGTTTGCAATGCATCCACGACATCCATTTAAGTCTATAACTTAGGGTAAAAGGAATTCAGGTGCACCCAGTATATTTTCAAGGTTTCTCATTATATTCTTCCTTAAGACTGAATAACTAAACTTTGTAAATATAATAAATTAAACATGCGACAAAATATTATCAAAATTATTTACTATTTAATTTCAAGGTGCAAATAAATCGTGAAACACTTTTTGACATTTTAAACAATCAAAGTATAATTGTCTTTGTGTAATTAGAAAATGCACCAAGTCATTTTATGTATTATTGGATAGGACCATTAACTAATTATAAATTTATTAGGAAATACAATTATTTATATATTTATTATATAATATATTACACTGAACATTAATATTCTTAATAGAATACCAACATATAACAAACTATTCAATATTCAGATTGTAATAAATTTAATCATACATAAAATTAGCAGACTTGCAATACTTAATAAATTACATGTAAATACAATTATCATAATATATAAGTCCAATAATCATAATGTAGCCAAATGCAAATGTACATAAATATATAAACTTAGACCAGAAATGAATCTCCGTTTATCCAACTCGTCCAAATTTGCATAAAATATGACTAATATACATAATATGTATAATTTATACAATATTGATAAATTTGAAATATATACTTTACAATAAGATACAACTTTTCGAAACTATTTATCCGTTTGTATATCAATTGTTATATTGTTAAAAAATATACAATAGCGTATATTACAAGTAGTTGTTAAAACAACTAACTGAAAATACGTTAAAATAGTATTTCAATAATCTAGATATATCATATTATACAATCCAAATAAAAAGGCTTACACCATGTGAAAGTTTAGCAGAATATGAAAATTACTGCAGTATACTCTAAGTTACTTTAATACTATAATATTTAAATGAATGATTTAAAATATTAGTAAGTAAATTACCAAACAAATAAATAATGACAACGAGATTAAGCATTAAATTGAAAACGAACGAATGAGAGAACATTATTAGTCGATATACTAAGCATGTCCATTGTCAGAAGTCATGGGATATTTTGAAATAACAACATGACAATCCACTAAGTGTGCTTTAACATGTTTTACATACTCTGAGACTAGACAATCCTGTTCGCAGATTTCGCAAATTCTGGTTGCGTCTATACAATGTTTTAAACTCGAGTGCCTTTCTAATTCAATTGAAGTAGTAAATGTGGCACTACATCGATTACAGAGAAATCTATGACCAGTTGCTAACAGGTGATCTCGCAAACGGTTCCAATTTAGGCAGCTTAAACTACACTCTGGACATTTACAGAGTTCTTTGTACCAATCCAACGTCGATTTCGGAGTTGATTTTGTGCTACCCGATTCAGGAGATTCTGATTCACAGGAGTCCTGAGCAGTACATCGATGTACAACCGTAAGGTGACGTTTCATGTCAAATATGGGTTCTTGGATTGAATTTAAACACAAGAAACAACGAGTTCCCCGAAGATTACCTTCGTAAGCCTCCTGAAAAAGAAGTCACAATCAATTATGAATACTGATAACAAAACAAGAGACTACGTAATGATTTGTTAAGTAATTTACAATACTAAAAGTTAATAATAATTTAAAAAATAAAATAAGGCAACAAGTAATGTCGAATAAATGCAAATATTTAAACAAATATTAATCTAAAAAAGAACAATATAGATATGGACAATAGTGTAACAATGTAATTCAATATTATACAATGTCCTTAACTTTCAATAAATATACACAAACATGATGGTTAATTAATCATTGAATACAATTGAAAACGGAATAAACTACAGCCACAATAGGATAGTATACAGCGCGAAACAACTAAAAGAGACACTAACTGAGTATTACCATACTAATAATTTTATAAATGAAAAATCAACTACTAACAGATAATTATGGCGGACGAGCAGTGTTAATATATTATGAATATAATTTATAAAAACAAATTTATAAAAAAATTATAAAAATATATTAAATATAATAAATATATACCCAAAAAGGTGACATATCAACATTAGATACACTTTAACATATTCACATATTCCTCTCAACATATCCACATTCAATTTGACATATTCATCTCGAGATATCTACATTTGTAAGTATTTGGTATCTTCATATTTTGAAATTATATAATACGTTTTGTATATAACATATTCATTTGATTATATAGACGAGTATACGAATATATTAGCATATTTTATACTGTTTATTTGTTAATAAGATGCAATACACTCTGAAATAAAATAAAAAATGCTCCATAAATAGTTAACTACTGGTCGAAACATTACATTTACAATAAATAGATATCCTCTTCTTCTGAAACGAATTCTATTAGATGAAATAGCAGTTACGTTTATAAAACAACCAAACATAAAACTACTCACCGGATGCTTTGTTTTGTAGTGCTCGTAAATATCGTATACCGAAACAGTATCACTGCAAACAATACAAAGACGGCCGATTGGACACCGATCGTTAGTACCCTGTCGATGATAGAAAAGTCCTTCGCGGGTATAAAATCTCTTCAGACAGTCAACGCACACTATACTGCGTACACCATTGCGATGAACAGGTTCACTAAAATGGACATCATGTGCAATAATAAAATGTCGAAACAAAGTGGCCAGGTCCTTCACCATACCGTTGCACAGTTCACACACCAGGAAATTTGACGAGCTGGATGGGATGGTAATCACGTTTCCAGGATCCCTGCGATCTTTTTGTTCATTAGAAGAAATAGCTACTAGCGATGTAATTGACTTTCCATACGAATCACTTGTAGTTTTAGTGAGGTCTAGTGAATTTCCTAACCATGCAAGTTGCTTTGGAGCTGAGGAAACGTTGGACTCATCCAATAACGAACCATACAGATGCTGCTGCGACAACAAATAATTACGAAAAACCAAATTAATATCTCGATCTGTTGGAGCAAGAAATGTAGTTTGAACTCGTTTACGACTGCATTCTTTCATATGACGTGTCATTTTGTCAAAAACATTGGTTTCCATCTCGCAGTAGAAGCAAGCATAACGGCGAGCTTCTTGGTGAAAATAAGGAATGGTTTTGTTATGCCTAGTTTTAACGTGTTCTGCAAACTGTGCTGCTTTAGCAATAGGAAAAACAGCACTGCAAAAACAACATTGTCTGGTAGGCTTTTGACCAAAACCATTTACATGTCCTTCGAAAAAATGAGTGAACAAAGGAAATTCACTGTTAGTTGTAAAGGAACAGGTTGGGCAGGTTTTAAACAACTTTACATAAAAATGATCCACAGGAAAGTTGACGCCTTTCAATGCCTCTTTCTCCACACATGAAAGTTCCTCCCTTTCATTAGAACGAGCACGTTTTGAACGTGGTGCTTCTGACACACTGTCGTCTGAACTGTATTCGTAAGAACTTGAATCATCATCTGGTATGTAATCCTCATCTTTCTTTTTACGTTTTAAAGCATTACCATTGTGTAATATGCCTATCTGAGAAGAGCTCTCAGAAATTATATCAATACCTAAAAAAGAGAAAATTAACAGATTAAGACAAAAAATTACTAATAATAGAGCACATACAAAAAATACATATAAAAGATTTAAAAGAAATACTTAACAACATTCTATCAAATTTTTAATTCCCACATGTACCATTACTAAAAAACATGATCAGTGCTTGTATTCTGGATTTTCCTATTTTCGGGCCAAACATAAATATTATCTATATTACCAACATTTTCCTATTTTCGGGCAAAGTGAACATTTTCGGGCCAAACATAAATATTATCTATATTACCCCCTATAAACTTTTTTCTAAAATTGATGACCATTATTACATAATGTACATATTTATTAAAGTAGTAGAAAAGATGCAATACTAAAATAGATGTAGCATAGTTATAGTAATATGTTAATATTACAATATATGGCAGTTTTATGGTAGTGTAACAATTCATAGATCATGGATAATATAAAAATGTAATAATTAGAATTATATTTTGCTAAGGTATAGTAAGAATATAATTTGGAATGTGAGAGTCATTTATAAATGCACAGCTTTGTGTAAGGTATTTAGTAATTTTAAGTCAGTTTATCAAGTCGTGGAATCTTGTAAGAGCATCCAGGAGAAGATGATTCCTTATTTGATCTTTTGAAAACATTCTCATAAATGCGCTGAGTAGCAGAATTCTTTTCGCTTTCCATTTTATTTTTTTCTGCCAACAGTACCCTCAATTCTAGATCCCTTTTATGTATACTTTGTAGAGCCTCCTTTGCACATGCATCCCTTTTTCCTTTTGCTCCAGACTACTTTTTATTTCTTGTTCTTTGGCAGTCATGGCATCAGCCAGCTTAGTTAGACTATTGCTTTTTGTTTTTTTCTAACTGAAACATTTTAAGGACTTCATCTTCTTTCATTTTCTTGTTGATTTCATCTTCTTTCTTTTTCTCTTCTTTTAATCTTTTATCATATTTTGCATGAGCCAATGCAGCCATTTCCAAAAGGTCTTCTGTTATGGGGAAAGATGCACCGGTGTGGTTGGTCAATGATAAATATGACTTGGTGATGGCAAGAGCTTTGACTGTTTGTGGTGTTAGACAGTTTCGTTTTTTGTCATTATATCAGGGAGGATGCTGAACACTCTCTCCACTTCAGCATTGCCATGGGTAGAATAATTACACTGCGTACCACTTTGATCAAAGTTGGCATAGTATTCTCCTTATTTATGGCTTTCCAGTATTGTAAAAGGTCTTTGCCATCAAGAGCATTAGGCGTATGTTGGTATAGCCGAGTTTCTACCTCCAAATTTCCCATCTCCTCAGGTGCTATGATGTAAGGCATTTCAGACACAATTGTTTTGATCCAATTCTCAAAATGATTATTGTTCTGTTCAGATGGCTCCAAAAACGTCATGATATCAAGAAAGCATTGCCCAAAGGAAGATATGAGAGTAATTTTTCAGTCCCTTTTGAGAAGAATGATTTCATTTGTTTATATGTGAATTCTTGGTCTTCAAATGACAAAACAATAATATATAGGTATATAGGTATATATAGGTATTTTGATGCTAAATAATAATGTTAAATTGAATAAATCAATATATTTAAATAGTATATATCTATCTTAGTAATACTCATGACATATTCATATTAGATGATATGTACTAATTTCGAGTGATCAGTCAATATTCAATTTCGGGCATCTTAAAATAATTATAAAAAGTATAATTATTTTCAGGCTTTACCTGAGCCAAATTTTCGGGCCAAGTGCCATTTTTCGGGCATTCGGGTGAATATTTTTCAATTCGGGCTTTGCCCGAATTTCGGACCACTCTACAAGCACTGCATGATATTTGAAATTGAAGATTACGTAAACATGGGTGATGTGATCGAATACATAGGTATGTGTTATAATTAATATAAAACAAGATTTTCTTCTTCTTCTTGTTTCATTTCATTTATTTTCTCGAAACAACTTTATTATCTTTAATTTTGATTATTATATTGTTCTACGTAATTAATCAATACTCAAACTTTATTAAGTTTTAAGACACACATTTTTTAATCACAAAAAACGTAATAAATAAGTTGTAAATAAAAATATCTGAAATGTAAAAACAACTATATTTATTAAAAAATGTATTCATCATTGTATTTATTTTAAAAAGTAGTTTCTTGTTTTTATTAGTCAGTATTTCAACATAATTGTCTAAATATTAATAATTTAACCATGACATGTATAATATGATGTTTTGAACTAACTTCCTTGTAACATTCCTTTCACTAACAGTGATTATATATCTAACTAAAAAGCAAGCAATACATCAAAATGGGATCAATTTATATTGTTTTTATTTAACATGTTTATCCTATATTTCATTTAATCATAAAACATGTCATGATGTTTCAAATTTTTAATATCAATGTTACAAGTACAAAAATCTATAATGGTGTATAATAATAATAGATATATTTAATTATACATTTTTTAAATTAAATATGTTACAATAGATTACATATGTAAAAAATGTATTATAAAAAAAACAATAGCATATACGATATTAAGAATTGTTAGGTTCTGTTTAATTTGTTCATATTTCTAATATTAACAAATAGCAATTTTACACAATTATAATGAATTTGCTATTTTTCTAAAATATGCATAATTAATATAACTGCAGTTGTTTTTATATGATTAAAAAAAAAATTTTGATTGTTAGTTCTACTTAAGCTTGTAAAAACATTTCAATTTTTTGTTTGGTTTAATTGTTATAATAATGCAATTTTATTTTATAAAATATAAATCAATTAATCTAAAATCTAAAAAAACACTATGTTTAGCAATTTTTCAATTTTTGATCTTTAATAAAGAAATATTCTTACAAATATGGATTTCTACATAAAATATGTAATAAGCTGAAAAACTTAAAACAAGTACAATTTATGCAAATTTAAAAATAATGATAAGCATTTACAAATTTTGACTAAACATATTTTTTCTTACAGGTAAGAACACTTTGAATTAAAAATTTCCTTCTTAATTGAACATTTAAATTTAATTATTTAAAATATGATGTTCTTATTTTTTAGACAGAAACAATAGGCAATCAAAATTGGTTTCAAATATATTCAATTATAATACGGCCCAAATAGCAATACTCAAAAACTTCAAAAGACATGGCTATCATATTTGAGATTTTGGATCATGTGTTAAATTTTAAAGAAATCAATGATTATGTGCAACTCCTCATTAATTGAACTGTCATGGAATGACCCATTTTCCAAAATATAAAAAAAGTGGATACTTCTGCTACCAAAATATTTTTTTTTACTTTGCTGATATATTCAATGAAATTAATTACATTTCATTAGTAATTGTCATTGTAAAACTACAATTAAATAAAATACAAAATAAATAAACAAGAAATATTTCATAAAAATGGATTTAAATTTTTTTCTTCTTTATTTCAGGGGATGATATTTGTAAAATGCTACATTGCCTAAAAAATATTCGCTAAATCAAAAATAACAATAGCCTCAAGGGTAATTGTAATGCAAGATTATGAGCCCTGTTTTACATTAAATAAATGACTTCTTTCATCCTTTTTATTTAATTTACAAAAAATTTACTGACAGTACAAAAAATTATGAAAATATTCAAAATAAACACAAACATATTTAAAAAAGAAAACAAGTTAAAACACTAACTATTGTATAAACCAATATAAACACAACGTAAAGTAATTTTAATACTAGGACATATTTTTAATAATTCGAGAACATTTTCAAAAATTCAAAATATTTTTTGAAATTTACACATAAAAAATATGGGGATATTTTTAATAACTCTTAATATGGTTGTGAGCAGATTGGTATGCTTTTTAAGTGATAGATGAGTGGGTGTGCATAATTAAATATATTTTGATTATAACTTTAATGCAGACGAGGCTGAAATTAACCGTTACGACATAAAACAGATAAATATGTAAAAATTATCCTCATACCTATATTAACTAAAAGATCCGACACTGGTCGTAAATCACCAGTATCCGTGTCACCTCGAAACACCTTTGTCTTCTTCTCCTTATAAATTTGATTAGCCGACAAAGTCAACCAGGTAAAATTGACATTAACAGTTGGTTGTGCCTTTTGGGGTGGCTGCTTTATCGGCATTGGTGGCGATGGAGTAGGTTTTCGCAAAAGAATCGGTGGTCTATAGCTGAATCGTGTATTATTCATGTTTACTTGTGAGTATTGAAGCGCTGTCTGAGTACTAGGCTGTGTAGGAACCATTGATGACATAGTAAAATTGCTTCCAAACGGTCGAATAGGCTGTCTGTTATTAACTGGTCCTGGGAAAACAGATGGGAAACTGACAGCTGGGTTGAATGATGGTCTAGGTTGAATTGGAGTGGGTTCGCGTAGTGAATTTCCTTTATCTATCGCAAGACGCAAGAGATGATTATAATTACCACCTCGTCCAGGTGCGAACCTGTTTGCACCTGTAAAATATAACAAAAAACAGATATTTATGGAACAAATAATAAAGAGTACACATCATTATTATTTTCTTTAATATTTAAGTATATGAGATATAATACACGCGTATAAATTTACACGCGGAAATTTCAATTACGCATTACATGATTACATATGGCAAATAATTCCAATCGAATTGTTCATTATAATACGAACGTTTCTTTTTAGTTGTGGCTTTAATTAAATATGTATAAATAAACAGATAAATTAACATTTAGCAAAAAGGATCAGAGATTTCATCTCAGTTACTATATATTAAAAATTATAACTTAGCTATATTTGTTTTTTATTCATTTAATAAATTGCACTTATATCTAGTATTTATTAACATTTTTACATATAAACGTCTGTATATAGGACGTTATTTTACGATTTACCATGTGTTTGAAATTTAAATTATTAAAAATTTTCCCAGACAGCAACATTAAAAATTGATAATTCGGTGTTCTAAATCAATCGATGGCTTAAAAATCGGGAACAGTGAGAACATCCAAGTGGACAATATTTAAGCATTGGATTTAGTCCACATATATCCCAGAATGTCAATGAAATCAGCTGGTTAACAACATGGCAAGCCAAACCCTTAAATGCCAAAATGTCTTCTTTTTAGAAGAGAGGAGAAAAAGCCAACATTGATTGCTCTTTGCTATAAAATTAAATAATTAATTAGTCATACGTATAAATGTTTTAATAATTCAATTTTGTATTTGTAAAAGCTTGAGAAATGCTTTATAGAATTTGTTTATGCTAATGGTTCATACCCAATTGTTTTGTACACCAAATTAACTTGTGCAAGAAATTTGATATCCGTCGTTAGACCACCAGCTTATTTAGCAGCCAGCAATAATAGATGTATGAATATATGAAAGTTCGATTAATTTTATATTATCTGGAATTAATTTTATTTGTATATATTATTTGTGTATTAACTAGGAGAACAATTTTCCTAACCGATATATTTTCAGTTTAAATACATATATGAGAGCTTTCATATACATATGTAGTACCTATAATCAATTTCCAGTTATATCCCAAAAACTAATATAGTTATGGAATTATTAAATAGTGTATTAACTCTGAGACATGTTATTAACATATGTACAATATTGACGTTAATATTAAACAAACAGTTTGGAATTCAGATGGATAGATGAAATGCAATATATAAATATTAATTTAATTCATTATGTAGAATGAGAGGTATCTATATTATATAATGAATAGGGATGGATTGAATGCAAGTACATGAATTCATTCGAGCACAAAGATCAGAGTTATTCAACATAATAAGTGCTTTCTTAGAATTATTAATTTTGATAATAAAAAAATTGAAAATTGCTGTATTTAGGTTTATAATAAAATAAATAACAACATCAGGCGTTTCGTCATCTTCAACTGAGGTTTATAAGAAGAAAAAATATATATAACACTATTTATAAAAAAATACAGAATTAATATCACGCAAATCGTAAAAATCGAACTATCCTAATGTACCCCTCCCCCATTTTTATTACATATTTTGATCAATCTCGAGGATGACCGAAATTCTAAAATGCCTTCCAATAAAACTAAAACTGGTAATGATTAAAAGGAAAGAAGTATTGGGGGAGGTGTTTTTCTATATTAGCTTATGACGTAAAAATACTTGGGCGTGTAAATTACTTCCGCCCATCTCCTAAAATACAAATTATGCAGAATTTCAAAGTATACACGCCTCAAACAAACCTTACGCGAAAATAAAATTGTAAAGATTTATTAATTAAAACAAAAACCAATTTGCACTAGAAATTCAAATTATAAAATAAGTGGTAATTTTAAAAATTATACGCGCCATTTAAAACATTGAGGCAAGCCATAGGTATGCAACAATTATACGGAATCCATACTACTTAATTTTAATTTTGTATAAAAATGGTAAGCTAAATTTTATTTTAGTGTCGGAAAAATTCACATATAAAATTAAACATCATTCTAAAACAATCGGCGCGAAAATTAATCGGACTTTTAAATGCACAGATAAGAAGTTCAATGTTGTAAGTAAGTTATCAATTTCTATCCAATTGTGGCATCGAATTTGCTTTTGCAAGTGGTTAGTATGCTCCCTAAGCACCACGAATAAAATACTAACAAACTTGCACATATTAGGGGACAATTTTTAAGATAGTACCTAGTAAATGCAGTATTTCGTAAATATTTCAGTACAACAGACCAAAATTAATTTTGACTGAACCATTTAATTACGGGCCTTTTTCTTCGAAAAAATTATATTTCATAATATTTTCGTCTTGATAAATATTGAAAAATAATAACTGGATAGATAACCAGCGAACTCTATGTTGAGTGTGTATAATAGCGTAATGCCTCATAAACACATGCAGAGAATTAATAGCAAGCTCACATGCTGTGGATTACATTTGCATACACTTGTTTGTAATAACCATCTATATTTTTTATGCAGCCTTTCCAAATGTAACCAGCAACCAGTGTACACGGAAAACCAAGTTTGCAGAATACTATCTAAACAATCAATAACAATCGAATATTGTGTTTATGAGCAAAATTTATATCTTATAGAATGTTCCTTTCCACACGCGGCGTTATACGAAGTGATTGTTATAGTTACGGTGCACCTGGAAGTACACACGACCCAGAAAAGGTAATGTCCAGTACCTAGTCAAAAAAGTATGAAAGTTACACTTTCTAGATGAGTAAACTATATTTAGGTTAAGCGTACGCCCATTCTGAGTGTGTATAATTAATAAAATAACAGTGTTCTTGGCACAGGTCATTTTACAATGCGAAATTAAGAAATATTGGTAGCTCCAAAAATCCTAAACATATAGGTTAGATCAAGATGACATTTATTTCTGAATACTATAAACACAAAATGTTACGTTTTAGAAAAACCAGAGATTAGTGATAAACTGCGTATCGTTTTTTACACTAATAAATCTTTGGCTTGGCAGTGATATTATGATACAACTATGATATTATTATTAGCCAAAAATGGCAAAAAGTGTGTTAGCCCATATCATAAAAGAATTGAAATAAGCGTAAAATG
>JAYRBW010042515.1:0-11599 GCA_036023295.1 Invenusta paracnida
CACTCTTTACCAAAATCCCGATCCCGCTTGCAGTTTCTTTATCACGTAGAAGACTCTCCAACCTACAGGATTTACCCAAACATACAAGGTTATCAGTGGATAATATTTGCCAACTCCTCAAATTTTGTTTATCCTCGACTCACTTCATGTTTAAGAATGAATTCTTCAACCAAACCTTCGGTTGTGCCATAGGATCCCCGGTTTCCGCAGTGGTAGCAAATTTGGTCATGGAGGATGTTGAAGAAAGAATCCTTTTATCTATTGACCACAAGATATGCTGCTGGAAACGGTATGTGGACGATACATGGGTCCTGATTCCGGATACTATGATCAACAGCTTCCACGCTCATATTAACTCAATTGAAGACTCTATTAAGTTCACCATTGAGAAAGAAAACTCACTGAATTCTATTGCTTTTTTGGATGTGTGTGTCAGGAGAGAACAATCGGTTTGTAACTAATGTCTTTCGGAAAGCTACAAACACCAACAAATACTTGGATTTCGATTCTCACCATCCCTCGACACATAAAATGTCCGTGGTTTGCACCTTAAGGAAACAAGCAATGGATATCTGCTCCAATGCACTGATCACCAGATAAGAGCTTTGGCTTACTAACTCGTTTCTTGAAACAAATGGATACCCTATCCACTTCCTTCATTGGCCCCCACCTCCACCCCCCAGACCACAAGAGGGCACTTCTGGAGTGGTCTGTCTTCCCTATATAAAAGGTACTTCTGAGCTTTTGAAGCATGTCCTAGTTCACCACCGTCTAAAGGTTTTTTTTAAGCCTCTTACGAAAATTGGACAACTTATCTCCATCCCAAAATAGCGCATCTCTTATTCAAACATCAAAGGAATAATTTACAGTATCCCCTGCCTCTCTTGCATGGCTGTCTACATGGGACAAACAAGCAACTCACTTGATACACGGCTAAAACAACACAAAGATGCCCTTCGCCTCTTATAATTAGAGAAGTCGGCTGTCGCTGCTCACGCAATCAATAATAACCACACTATTGATTTCCTGCACGCTATTGTTCTCAGGCAGGAATCCAGATTCCATGTAAGATTGGCACTTGAGAAATGGTTTATTGCTTCTAACTCACCTAATTGCATGAATAGACAGAACAACGCCTCTCTCCCCAACATATATTGCAGTCTTCTATGATTGGCTGGCTGTGTTGTTTGTGTGTACTCGTAGTTTTGACTTGGTTTGCTGTACTGTAATTTTTTTGTTCATTCTTTATGTACATCCCTTGATAAAGGTCTGCGTCGGCTCATTGAAATATATTGGGTCATCTTATTACTCATTTATTGTTGCGATTAATCGAAAGTTTCTTCTTTTATTTTAATAAATAAACAAATAATATATCAATAAATTTACAAATAGTTATAAATATATTGACTAAAGTTTTTTCAAATAGTTTGTGCAAACTTTTGAGGAAAATGAGTAATATACCTATAAGCAAATCAATTTTTATTTGCCATTACCAAACAAACAATTTAGGATGCTAAATTATCGAAAGTTGAATAGAAATAATTTGGGATGTTAAAATATGGGATCAACGTATAGGAATAGTTATAGGTTGTCCATAGGTGTCAAGAATCTTGACATATAAAATTTCTAGTAAATGTCAAGAATCATTTTCCACGAATCAAAAACAGCAAAAAATAATTTAATACAGTTGTGGGAAACAAGAGGATAATGAGATGCTTGATAATTGTGGTATGGTTGCAGATGCAAGCAGCCACCAGCTTTTACTTTTAGTAGTGTATAAGAATTACTTGTTAATTACATCTATTTATTTTTAACAAAAAAATTAAATTACAGCCAAAATTGCTTCTTGTCAAAGATTCTTGACATTTAGTAAAAATTTTATATGTCGAGAATCTTGACACCTACAATTAACAATAGTTATGTTATATGCTTCTAGTAAAGCAAAACAGGAATGAACAAACATATGTTTATGTAAAACAAAACACAATCCAGTCAACAGATAGGTTTGGTCATTATAATTATATCCACATTATATATATTTCATACCATTAACAAATTCATACCATTAGCAAACCATACATTCGGTTTACAAACCAAACATGCAGTTGGAGGATACAATATGCTGTATCCAACACTATATACCATTTACAAATGGAATAGCTATATAGTGATGACATTAACAGTTTGAACAGTTCACAAACCAAACATGCAGTTAAATACAAATATTTAAAATTACACTGTGAATAAAGTCTAAAAATTTAAATATATTGCTCCATACTGATATAAATTAAAGAAAAATAAGGAAATTATTTGAATATTATTATATCATTATAAAAATGGCTGTTCCACTTGTCAACCAAATATACTCTGCAAATATCAAGTTTATAACTTCATTACTCTAAAATATCCAGTCTGTAATGAAATATTAATAATTAATTCCAACTAAAGTTAGTAACATCTAGAATATTATTACATGCATTACCAAATGGCTGTTTAATAGGCTAACAACATGTTAGCAAATATAAATAAATTATGACAATTATGTGAAAAATAGAACTAGCTTATATTATTCATAATTAAAAAAATATAGGTAACAATTATTATTCATTTTAATAACTTAATTAATCAAAAGATTGAATTTAGTTGGTGTATATTACAAATAATTAACAATTAGCCACTGAACATTCCATTGGCCAATATAAAGTTTATGACTTCATTACTCTAAAATATCCAGTCTATGTATAATGAAAAATTAATAAGATTAATTATAAGTATAATTAGTAAATATCTAGAATATTATTACATGCATTACCAAATGGCTGTTCAATTTGATAAAAACTTGTTAGTAAATATAAATCAATTATAATCACATGAAAAATGGAGCTAGCTTAGATTATATATAATTCTTAAAAATATAATAATTATTATTCATTTTAATATCTTAATTGATCAAAAGATTGAATCCTTGCTGCTTTATTTTGTATGCTTTAGAGACTAGTGCCCACAGTCGTTTTCATTGCTGGCATCCAAGCCCTACCAGCATATTCCATGGCACTTCTGATGTAGGTTATGTAGACATTGCAGAGTGTGTCCTCCTCTGCACCCCAGCCTTTGTTGCTGAGTGGTGCTAACTGCTTAAGGTGGTTGTTGTATTTGGCTCTGATTTGTTGAGTATGCTGTCCAAAGTTAAGGAGCCTATTGAGTTTCACTCCCAGGGATATGACAGCTTTGCTTGTGGTATTTATATAGGTGGTTTAGTGGTACTGTTTATTTTGATAGAGACTTCTTTGTTAGCTTCTTGGGACCATATTGTAAATA
Organism: Invenusta paracnida; assembly: GCA_036023295.1. Classification (NCBI taxonomy): domain Eukaryota; kingdom Metazoa; phylum Platyhelminthes; order Proseriata; family Coelogynoporidae; genus Invenusta; species Invenusta paracnida. Next base: position 3,319 of record JAYRBW010042515.1, read on the forward strand.
TGATAGATTCCGACTTTTTGGCTGCTAGCTTTTGTTTCCATTTGGTAGTCCATTCACTTAGTCTGTCAGTCACTTCTTGGCTTTTGGTAATTGCTTCATCTACATACATGCAGTCCTTGAAATAAGGGCTATATGATTGTCCATGGACAGGTAAATTTTCCAATGGACAAGTTAAAATGTTGATTGCAAATCCATGCAGATGGGAAATATTTTTTTACTATATGTGCTAATATATATTTATATAAATAGACACACAACTAATAATATATTATATAATGAATGGTGAATCAATTACACTATTAATAATTATATTTAAGAATGATATATCAATTTCGAAAAACAGACAAACCATCTACATTTGTCATAGTTACCAATCTCTGATACCTAGCTAGCTTCTAACAGACACACAACTTGTCTGTATTAACCCATATAAGGATTGGGTGCATGAATGCATCTGCAAAAAGCCATACCAAATTTGGTAAAGATGCAAAATGCATTTCATTGGCTTTCAATATTTCTCATCTATGTGCATAATTTACAACACAATGCCAATGGTAAGAACATAGGAGACCCATATAGTATATTATATGTAATATATTAGTGAATGGTAGATAGGTATATATATGTATATGGACAAAAGTCACAATAATTTTAATAGTCTGGGTGTTATAGGTGCAGGTAAGTACAGTATAGTAGGAACTTGATGTGTGGGCCACATAATATAATGGTGGCATGATTTGTGCACAGCTGAGTAACTCCCACAACAACAGTATACAACAAACTTAATAAATATAGCTATATAAGAAAGGAATTGTACTATTTTAGATTCAAGTTGACCAAATGTGGTACAAATTATATGCTCACATAATATAATACTGAGTATGAATAAAACTATTAGATTAATATCTATATAATATTTGTTTATGATAGCTAAATTCTATGCTAAATAAAAATGTGTATAACAAATTTGTTTTCTTTTTCTTATAAAATTGGTATATCATCTCTAGCACAGGTAAAATTATTACAGACAAGTAAAAATCCTACATGGACAGGTAGAAACAAATGTATGGACAGGTGATAGCAAAATCCTCATTTCAAGCACTGACATGCTATCTAATTCCATTGATCGATATGGAGTATTATATTCTGGTATCAATACCTAATTCTGCACACACCTGCTTTGTTATAGTCAGTTATGTAGATGCCTACAATCTACCAATTCTTCTTCTCTCCCTCCCTCTATCTACTTTTTCTAAAAATATATAGGTGCTCTACATGAAATGAATCACAAAAGAATATTCTTATATCTATAACTACTTCTAAAACTTTTGTTTATGTCACACACAGGCAATTTCTTGCAGTTAAATTGACCACTCTTGGCAGTACTAGTTATATATGTATGGTCATAAAAATATTTTGAATGCATGTACATTTTGTTAAAGCTTTTAGAATAAGTATGAGACTCTTAGGTGGCATACATGTCATCAACTTTCAGTAGGATACCTACCACAATTAATTAAATTATAGTAAATTTAAATTGGAAATGGTCCAAATGACGATCATTGGTGGTTCTAGTGTTAATGTATATATAAGTAATGATCAATTTCACCTTTATAATACATGAATGACATAATCAGCATCAATTATAGAAGTGCCCACAACTTGCATTTTTGAGAATTAACTGTTGTACAACCAATTAGAAAATTATATAACTCAGAATACATGGCTAGTAGACAATTAAAGTTATATTGTTATCATTTTTCTACTTACTCCTTTTCTGGCACTATAAAAAAGCTCAAGAAATGTGCAATCAGGCTAATACAACTACAAGAAATCTTAAAGATCAAGGATTTGGTACAAGAAAAAGATAATTTCCTGCAATAAAATATTGTCTTTATATTATAATAAAAAAGTGCCCTAATATTATTATGGCTATTACTGTTCTGCACAATATCTTCATTTAATAAAAAGATTGATGATTATTTTGAAATATAAAATGTATATATTGCAAATAATCCTCATGTAGTATAATTCATAATACAGTTTTGCATAATATTTCATGAACTAAATTATCCTATTAGAACTTCACTTACCTAAATATAATTATGTTTTAATTAATTGTTTTCACCTGCTTACATTTAATTCTTGTAATGTGTCCTATAAGTAATAATAAAAAGTATTTTATAATTAAAATCTTTTATTATATATATATATATATTTAATAATATACAACATTAAAAACTGAATTATATGAAATATAAAAGTGTTTATACTTTATAAGGATTGATCTGAGAAAAACTTCGAATCTGGCTGATATAGCAGATCAGTATATTCTTAAATTCTTATAAAACGTTTTCTTGTAAAAGCCATTACTTCACGTTCTGTCTTAGAAGACAATTATGTAACCCTTCATGTTTACATGGTTGCTGTATCTTTTGTTCTCTTGTCCGCAGTTAGTATGTGGGAGTAATCATTGGACATATAACATTAGAAAATACATGGAAATGTTCTATAGTATATATACCCATTTCAGTTAGTAATATAATACGTCACTTTACTATAGCGATTAGACTAGATTGGATCAATCTTAGATTGACGATAGCTATAGTATTTAAAAAAATTATGATTGCCAGATTGATGAAAGAAATTTTTGTGCGAATGAAGTCTCAGGTTAGTCGCGCTTTCAATCTAAATGCTATCAGATTGATCTAATCGAGATTATTGAGTCAAAATATTTGTAATTTAGCTCAATATGATCATTTTAATATTTAATTATACCACTTATTGAAATAGAAAAATATTTTTATTTTTAGAAGGCTCATTATCACCTTTATTAATATCTGCGAAATACGATTTCATATAAAATTTTTTTCATGGTTTAAAATAAAAATAAAACTTGCTTTTTTACTTTCTAGCAATACTTTAAATATATAAGATTAAAATTGAAATAATTATGTCAATTTAAATAAATTAAAAGTTAAAAATATGAAAAGTAAATTTCATTATATTTAATTTGAAACAAACTTATACGTTTAAAAAAAACGAGTGACAAAAATGTTAATACAATGAAACACAAACGTATCGGAAATACCTTCTTAAAACACATTCCACACTCTAGGTCCAATCGCATAATAAAGTCATTTCTATTGAAAAACGATTGACAAGCAGGTGGTTAGAGAAAACCTATATACATATGTTAAAGTATGGGCGATATTTGAAAATTGTTTATAGTGCTATCGTTAATTGCTCTCTAATCGCGATATACTCGCAATTATACTGCAGCTGTTAATAATTTCCCGGGATATGCGTGGGATGAAACAGAAATGTTTAATGTAATTGGATTGTAAAAACAACTATGATAGCGATTAGATTGAAGATTTGTAAATATTGAAGCAATTTCATTGGATAAAATGGTATATTGCTGGCACCATTCGAGAAGGTGCCTAATCGCGTTATCAATCCAATATAATCCTATTGTGAAGTGACCAAAGAGAAACAATGAAATACAATATTTGTTAATATACTTATTTATTAAACCATTTAATACTTACATTACATATATATGTGTATATATTATTGCAAATTGTTTTATACATATTTATTAAAATTTATATTTAGTGGCTATTTAGTGGCTTCTGTTAATATTTTCATATGTATCTTTTCATTTCAGAATACCTAATGGGCTGGTTTAAGTTCTCACGATTAGGAAAAGTAGGCTGTGCAACTTCAATTCTAGGATTAACTGGAATTGCTAGCTATTCAGCCTATAAACGCTACTCGCCTTTATTTCCATTTGTCGAAACAACATCAAAATTTCCGTATACTCTTAATAATCAACTTCTATTGTCTTCGCGTCCAACAAAAGCATTTGCGGCTAGTGTCGGTGGGCCACTTGATCAGGCAGTGTCTCGCAGTGTCCACTTTGTACGAGATACATCCGGTCTCCATTTGACTTTATTCCAGTTTCAGACGTGTCCATTTTGTTGCAAAGTGCGCGCCTATCTCGACTTCCGTGGCATATCTTATGATATCGTCGAAGTGAACAGTGTCTTTCGTACCCAGGTCAAGTGGACCCCCTACAAGAAAGTGCCCATTCTCGTTTCCAGCTCACTTTCCAAGGAAAAGTCCGGCGAGATGGTTTGGTTCCAGATGAACGACTCCTCTGTGATAATCAGCTCACTAGAGACCTTATTCTCTGCCGGTGATCAAGGGAAGCGCTTGGAAGACATTGTGGCCCTCTATCCGGCTTTTGACACTACGGATCTACATACCAATAAGCCCAAGGTAGACTTTCTCAACAAGTACAGCATTATGTACGGCAAATCTGTTCCCACTAAAGTTTCACAGGCACGTAGTGAGGAAGCCAAATGGCGGGAATGGGTGGACACCTACTTCGTCCATCTTCTCGCGCCAAATGTCTACAGAACGCTTTCGGAGGCCTTTGAGGCATTCAACTACGTCTCTGAAATTGGTGATTGGGAGCGTCTATTTCCCACCTTGGAGCGTCTCACTGTGATCTACGTGGGCTCTATTGCCATGTACCTGATTGGGAAGCGACTCCAGAAGCGTCATCAGCTGGACTCTGATGTACGTACTTCCCTCTATAAGGGATGTAAAACCTGGATGCAGGCCCTAGGGAGTCGGGACTTCATGGGCGGCAATGAACCAAGCCTCGCTGATCTCTCTCTATTTGGCATTTTGAGCTCCATTGAGGGGTGTTCAGCTTTTGCGGATGCCATGAATCACAATCCTGCCATGTTCCAATGGTATTCAAGGACTAAACTGGCCTGCACACAAAATACCGGAAGTAGTCATTTTCAACAGCCGGCGCGATTATAGGGTTAAGCAGCATTTACTTATAACAGTTAAATTACATTAATTAGTCTAAATTAGACATTTTCCAGCTTTTCAATGTTTGTTCATTATATATATATATATATGAGGGTTTATTTTAAATTTTGTCGACGTTAGATTATTATACATTTACATATTTGTACTATTATATATCTTACACACAATGGCGCTATAAATTGTTGTAGTTGTACAGAAATTTGAAATTAATGTTTATTCCTGATTTTTCAGCATTCGTCTCTAAAATATACCGAATATGTATATGACCTTTAATATTTTTTGATGATATTGTACAGTACCTACACAATTTAATTTATAAATTATATGTAATTGTATACATTAAGTTTTTTTCGCAATATTTATGGCCTCCTTATTAAATCAATATGATTTGTTATCTAACAATAGGAAATTTACAATCTAATAAAATAAAAGATTTGCGTAAGTTATGAAGTTAATTAATCTTTTCTTACTAATCATTATGCATGTTTATTAACTGATGTACTTTAATTTATTTTGGTGGGTTATTAAGTATTTAGTAATATGCGAGTATACTAAGTTACAAACCAAAGGGATATATTCAATGGTATTATTATTTTTGTACATCGCATAAAATACCGGTTATAATCTGGTATTGAATGCACAAAATATAAATATAACATAAATCAATGTCGATACATATACTCTTGTTAAGTAGATATTTTAATAAAATAATAGTTGGGTATTCTTGTTTTTTAGATAATTGCGCATAGAATGTTATATGGTCATTGCCTAGGCTATTCATCTAATCTGCTAAAATTTCATACTAATTGTATGGGCGCTAGCACCCTCCAACTACAAGGAACGATGTACCTACATTGACCCCCTATATTGTAGATAATTTTGTCAAATCTTCAAAAATGGACGTCTGCCGGTGTTAGGAGGGTTGATTTGGACCAGTGGCATTTTAAAATTTCTCATATTAAAGAATAGGAATATTCTCAATATTATATTAGTATTTATAACCTTTTTAAAACTTATGTTGCATATGGTTTTATATATATATATATATATTGTCTTTATCTTAAAATTAAATACATGTATCATGTTTTTACGTTTCCAGATGCGCCAGGTCAATTTTGGCAACACATTTAGCATAAATTTACCAATATTCAAAAGCATTTGGAAACATAATGACATGATATGTGTTTATTTTTGATTTTAATATGAAGACAATAGATAATATATAATATAACTTAAAAAGATTATAAATACTTATATTTTATTAAAACTAATAATTTTAGAAAATTTGTAGGCTGCAGGTCGCTCTCGATTCTTTGAAACATCATTATAGTGGAGAACTGAGAGAATAATTATTTGTATACATTCAAATATAATCTCGTTAAATACAAACACCCAAACATATATTATATGTCTAAAGATAAACAAACATTATATCAATGACATGTGAAAAGTATTTGTAAATAAGGAATTAGTAAACATATAAATATATGTTAAGAAATTTCAATTGCTACCAATGAAATTGTACAGTGGGCTATTGTGCAATCTATGGAGGATAAAAATATCAGACTTTCTTATGGGATATTTATAAATTGTGCCATATTAATTTAGCGTAATCATTTATAAAATTGGTGAGATATAAACGGATCATTTACTTTACAAATTTCGAGGAATTTGCGTTTTGAATTAATAAGAATATTATACATATATTACTAAAAACATCATTTCAGTAGTAAGTGACATAAACAATTTTATTATGTTCATGATATTTAAATTTTGTATATTTTTAGCCGGCTGCGAAAACCAACAATCAGGCAATTCTTATAGTAGACCCTGAGCAAAATTAAATCACTGCCTAATCTTTTGTCAATAATCTATTATCGTTTTGAGAAATATTTCAATCATTAAAATAATTGATGTTTGTACCTACTATATATATATGTATCACATACATTTTGGAAATTCATAATACAAAGATAATATAGTTACATTACACAGGCAGTTAAAATAAAATGCTTTAAATTTAGATGTAATTTATGGCTCATTTAGTATATTTTCAAAAATATAAATCTAATTAAATACGATAAATAGTGTTATCTATAATGTATAAATCAAAGGGACTAAATTACCTCTTCGTTCGATCTGTATATTTTTAAACATATATATTTGTACATATATTTGTATATATTTGTACATATATTTGTATATATTTGTACACTCTATATATACATACATGTATTATGGGCAAAGATGAAATTATAATTTCATTTCATGGAGGAATTCACCTTTCTATCGAAAATTTTAATTTTTAATATCTAAAAAAGATATTAATTTCTCATTAAAAAATTAATTTTAAATAAATTGGTTTACTAATTTAAAACATAATAAAAATCCTGTATGGCCAGACTGGTACTAATTGCTTCCTGTTGATAGGATCATATTTAAATGACGCACGCAAAATTTCACATTTCTAAGAAACTGATATCATGATCAGTATTTATAATTTATAGACACCTGCGTACACTTCAATAAAATACATTTTATTTAAAATTAAGCTGTATTTGTAGTACAGATTTAACCCCAACCAATCAATTAACTGAACCAATAATGGTTACGATAAATAACCCATTACATTTCTTTTTATTTCTTGAATTATATATCTATAACCACCATGAATAATTTTAGCAAAATAACTGAAACATGAAACAAGACATTGTTTAGAGCAAGTTCTATTTTATATCTGAATAGATAAATAGAGGGTGTAAAAAAGTGTGATATGTTCAACAATCGTGAGAAAATGAGAACTTTACATATCTTGAAATGTGCTATAAAATATTTCAAATTTTATGTAAAAACGTGTTTTATTATAATAAAATATGAATTCGTTACCATTGGACTTTTAAATTCAATGCAAAAATAAGCACTACAGTTGAAAGTCTAAACGTTTTTATTAAATAAAATTAATATGTCTATTAGTAGTTGTTTACGCATTTACATACACATTAAACGATTTGATCTCTTAAAAGTTTGTTTATCTTTTTCTACATCAAAATTATAAAATACATAATACTTTTGTTTACTAAATCCATGGTTAGCGAGGTTTATTTAAATTTTATTACATTATTCAACAGAAATATCCACAGAAAATGTCGGGTAAACTAAAAGCAATTTATATTAATATTTATTAATATTTTTCATATTAACCGTTATCTACATATGTAATGTGTCATTTTAAAAAAATAATGTTACAGACAACACATTTAGAACCATTTTATATTTAAGTTTTACCATTTTACCAAGTCCAAACTCCAAGCAATAGGGCTTATCAATAAAAACTGAGCTTAAGCTTGAGCAAAAAAAAGTTGAGCAATTGCTCAGTTTCGTAACAATAAAAAATGTGAGACTGAGCTTGAGCTTGAGCAAAAGGTAGCTT
>JAYRBW010042526.1:0-11599 GCA_036023295.1 Invenusta paracnida
TCCATGTTTCCATACTCTGTCGTAGGCTCGTGAGAAGTCTAGGAGGACCATGGTCGATCTTTGGGGGGGTTTGCGTTTCAACCAGTTACCTCCCATTCGATGCCTATACCGGTTATCAAAAGCCTTCAACCTAGAAAAATGACAATCAATATGGATAAGGATAAGGGATAAAAGGTCATATTTTGCAACAAATAAGTACGTGTTTCATTAAATACAAACCAAATATAGTTCATGTCTGATGCTGTTTAGAGATAAGTACCTATTACTAATATTCAATGTTATTCAATGTGAATAAATTTTATGTATTAATTAAATAGATTATTAGAGAACGAAAATTCAATTAAATATATAATATTTTTCAGCAACAGCTTCAAACACATGGATTTCGGTTTTATCAGAATATGGAAAGTTTGAACAGCTATTTTTGAATGATTACTTATTAAAACATGTTATCTGCAGGATCAAAGGGCAATTCGAACCGCAACTGTGCCAATTATTAAAAATGCTAAATATATACACTCTACACTACAGATATATGTTAGAAAAACATGAAAAAAATTATGAGCCGGTTAATATACACGCTATGTTAGAGTGTCATCGGCTACATTAGTACAAGTCAAATTCTCAAATGAATCAAGAGAATAATCAATATTATCTTGTCTACATATAAGTGGTTCTAATTTCGTTCAATCATTCTAATTATCATATATCCGTATATTCGGGGTGTTGTACAGTCGTTTCTCAGTGTTGCGTCATTCCATCAAGCAAATTTCTGACAAAACAGGGACGGAAGATTCTTATAATTATCCACTTGACAATCCATCACTGTTCAATAACTATTTTTGACTATTGCATCAAAAATTTACTCGTTCTGTTATTTCTGTTATGCTTTTTACGAAACAAATAAACAAACATTATACGGTGTTGGAAAATCCAGCGTAAAAACTAGGAAGAATTTGAACGCTCAGTCACTTTTCCCTCGCAGACAAATTATCTTGTCTCGTCATACCGCCTTCTACACTTTTCCGCAAAATATTTGCCTTTAAAAGAAGATATTAGAAAAAAACAGTTTCCCCCCCCCACCCCAATATCTCGCGGTGCGCACTTTATTCTTACCAGAGGGAAAACCCGAGCTAACAAGGCATTCAGAGGGTTTGATACAAGCTACTATTTTTGTTATACGTGTTAGTTGGAGGTTACCTATTTATTACTGCTAACTGTTACCCTTCAAATACTACTCCGCCGCCGACATTAAGCGGTTAATTCTAAAACCACAAGAAAACATCAGTCCACACCCGCAACAGGATTTTTATCTATGTCTCACTCCCCTTTTCCCCTCACTCGACACTCAACATTACCAGATTTCCTCCTTCCTTCCTTCTTTCTTTCCACTCCTTTCCGCTCCTCTCTTTCTTTCTCTGCAGCAACATACACATAAACGTGAACGAATCGCAGTTCTCTTGTGATTCAGTGTGCACTTTGTCCCTGCCTAGTTAGCACAGAACACTAACAAGACAACTTTACCCACCCCCAACTTCAGCAATCTATAAGCATAGTAAGTGTGTACGTTGAGGGAGAAAAACCTACCGAAAGGAAGAAACAGTGGAACTACTCAAACACGAACGATAACGCCACCACATTTTCACTTGAAGCTCTGTAATTAGAACGGTAACGTCACCCACTAAATCCCTACGTTATTTCCCCATGTCATAGGCAACTCAGAAAATTGTATTTTGTTGTCTACAAACTGGAACTGAAACTGCAAATTAGAATTCCTTCAAAGTTATTAGACGTCTAATTCTCCCACACTGGTCCGTCTACTTACTGCCCCTCCACTAGACTCCATGGTTGCGTATTTCGTGCCCCAAAAATACGGCCATCGTGGCCTCACCTTTCCAGCAACCTCCCTTAACGGACCCCCACAATTGCACTTGAATTCTCTCCTGATTCACTAGAAAAGGAATGGGCAGTCGGCTGCATTCGATGTCCAAAAAGTTCAATTTTCTGTTTCGTGTTGCCACATTTCTTGAACTCGTCACTGGAATCTTCTTCCAGTTGATCCTACAAGCTCCCCAAGTCAGTCCGAACATGCGATCTTTCCGCCCTCCACCCGGACCCACCTTTTGTACATGTGGAACTGCCACTGTTCAGCAGAAATTTTGCAACAGTGATTTTGGTGAGAAAAACTTGTAATATAAACATTTTAAACTTTATTCAATGTTTTCTTTTGTGATAATTGTTTACTGCGTTTCGACCATTATCATCATGAACTGAAATAAAATAATACCCTCAATACGTAGCATGGGTACCTTTATTGATATAATTATGCAATCAGAAAAAAACAGCACATGCGAATTATCTATACTAGCGTAAAATATAAATCAATATACATAATAGACAGGTATTTACAACTATAGGGGATATAAGCTAGCTATTGTATAGCAAGACTGAGAGTGCAATTAAGCTAGAAATGGAAGATAGATATGCCCTCACTATAATCATTTTTTGATTATTGGGTTTTGGGTATTTACCAGGAATAGACAATATCTATATAAAGGCTAAACGTTTAAAGTAATTTATTTCTAGAATCTAAACAAATGAATTCGAGGCAACCTTGTGTAAACTTGAATAAATAAAAAGAAAGGAATCGCTTAGGTTGACCTACATCGTAATCCTGGATCTGTCTACAATATTAATGGCTCTGTTGTGCTTTGAGACAAACCAGTAGAACCATCTTATAAACATATCAATTATAAATCTCTCGAATTTTAACCAAATTCATTTTATATTTAACCAAGAGATTCAGAAATATATATATTTTGTCTCAATAAGTAATCAGTATATATATAATAATATAATCAATTATTGATAATATTAATTAATAAACATATTGCATAATATTATTTTTAATATACATTATTTAAACATACACGTATAAGAAGTATATCCTTTATTAAAATAACAAATGTTTCTTCTAATATTTTTTAATAATGTATTTTTACATAATAATTATATAAAGAAAATTATAGGGATTATCCAGATATAACTGAAGACGGAAATATAAATAAAATATAGTAATGCGCATTTTAAAATGCGTTAATTAAATAATGCCTCGCAGAAAAAACTCTTTTATAATATTTTGTTCAACAAAAGAAATACAATGTATTATATTAATGAAATGATATTTAAAAATATATTTTAATTGTTTAGTCAACTTATAAATGAAATGGCTATCGATTACAACGATCCATTGAATATTATCAAAGCGTATTATTTAAATATTATTAAAAGTGTCTGCAAATATAGCAGAGCATTTGTTGATTACATCCTTCTCTTTTGTTGGACGGTAAATGTGTAATTTAAACTGTGCCAGCGTGGGAACTCTTTAATTGACTGTAATAGAGGCGATCCACATAGCCTGCAATTGAGACACGTTCTATATGGAATAGCGTGTACCTACGGCCGGGTGTGGAGGTAATGTATACTATAGGCATGTGTCGAAATACATACACTTACCGACGATAAGTTATATGGGTGTATTATCCAGTTTTTGATGATGTGATGGTAACTGGGGCTATGGATCATCGTATTCTGCGGATCCATCGATGGGGTTCTCTTCCAGTTGACTCCCGAATACACTGAACAGCGGAAGACAAGAAATGTCAGACGCGCAGTTCATTTACATCGCACACGACGATGTACTTTTGTAGTTTTCTTTACTTTTTATAAATGAAATCATTATTATAGAAAGATGCTACTATAAAGTTTTTACTATGAATTGAAAAATATATATATATTTGTCGTGTCAAGTACTTTCACAATACTTGTTCATAAAAAGGTGAAATGTGTGAATAAACGTAGGGCAATTCCGAGATATTATGTCCATCGTCACATTTAAACGTTTCTTATCTTTATAGAAGTATAATACTTATCATTCATAAATAACGACAAAATGTTTATGTTTTCCTAAGTTCATAAATATATTATTTTACAATAAAATTTATTCTAAATATTTTTACGTCAAAAATGTAGAATACGGGTAGCATCAAGAATAAAATGCATCAAATATTATTATTTGGATTGATAAATGAAACTAATGTCCTCAAGAAATGGAAGAGCTGCTCACATTAAAAGTATTATTATGTCATCATTCAAGATAACTTTTTGTTTGAAGTGTCTCTGCTCCAGAAAAGATTAAATTATATATACTTTTATCGATTGATATTAATTAAACATATTACCTCATTTTGAATTAAATCTTGAAGGTTCCACTATTTAGATTGCAAAATATCTTATATATTTGCACACAACTTCTTGACCATTATTCAGACACTATTTGTAGACATATTATTGAATACACGAAGATATTCCAAATTTATCTCTTCCCACCCGTTATATGTATTTTTATTACAGATTTTAATAATAGATTCTGGTAAATTGTATATATAAAATTACAAGAAAACAATATTTCAAAATCGCATGCATTACAAATGAAAAACTATATTTTTTTTGTAGAATTTTAAAAATATTAATTATTTTATTTTTTATTAAAGTTATATTAAAATTTAAAATATTGTAAAAATTCCTTTTTCGTAAAAATAAAAGTTACATATTAGCTTCAACTATATTACATATATGTATATGCTTAAGTTTATACTGACATCATGCTTCTATAATTAATTATATAAATAGGTAATGATCTTGCTCTTTCAACATTAAATTCTTGTGCAACTTTCTAAAGGCTTGTCTGTGTTCAGGGTGTTCACCTACATACATACTTTACAGCAATTATATTTAAGAGATCTCCGTTTAAGCATGAATTTCTCCTCCCTATGCAGCAGTAGTCATCTTAGACAAGATACTTTAAAGAAAAGATAGATTAGTTTGGTAGATCAGGACAGGTATGGCAAGGAGACTGGCAGCACGCAGCACTTTCCGCTCAGTATTTACTGGGCGGCCAACTGCTATATGGTGTATACAAAATAGTTGTGAGCACATCTCTTCAAGTAACCATAGAAACAAATGTAAATATAATTCAAGTACCTATATGTGCATCTTGACGTTGCTGTATAGTATAGATCAATTAGATTAGGGTGGTTTGTTTTTAACTACTATATAGCTGTAGAGGTATTAAACCTACATTATAACAAAAAATATTAACAGGACAAATGAATAAAGAGCACCCACTTAACTTTATACATATGAGTAACGTGCTAATAGTTTTCATCAAATGACGCATTAATTAATTAATAAGTAAGTAACTATAATAATAATGCAAATAAATATAATAAATAATATAAACATTGAATATACTTTCAATATGAATACATTAAAATAGATGATTAGTAAATATTAACGTTTTGTAAAAAAGCGAAATATAGTTTATTTAATTTATAATTAATTATGATATACATTTTAAATAATCATTAAATGATAAGATGATGATATAGAAACATTTCTAAAAATGTGTACAACAAATAATAACTTATTTATTTAGATAAAAAGATCTTTGATACATTTAACGAATCTTGTTTTAAGCGAAGAATATAAATATATAGAGTATATAAACAAAATAAATAATAGCATTTCACTTTGTTTCAGATATTGCACATATTTGTTATCGTTTATCTTGTCTTTTTTGTCTTTTTCTTTCCTTTTCCTTCATTTACTTTCTATATTCTTTTTCATTTACTATTCATAGAATCTTATTTGCCAATTTCAAATCAAAATATTTTCATTTGATACAAAACTCTTCATTTTACAAAAACGTTATCATATATTTAAATAATATTTTACGAATGTATGGTTTTATAGAAGCTACCATTTTGCTGCATTACATAAAATGCTATACATTTGCTACAATTCCTAATTCTGCAATGATTTTATTACAATTTATAGTTTTGCAATATCATTTTATATAGACGTATTTTTTCGGTAAATATCATTAAAAAAAATTACGTTTTTGCCATCATTTTTTGTAATTTGCATGTCCAAAAATATGTCTACATCCATGAAAATTATATCCGACATTCTAGAACTTATGCGGTCAAAATCATAGTCCTAAAAATCCCCGCAAAAGTATTTATTTTTATTTTTTAAATATTGTAAAAACTTAAACATTTATTCAAAACATATTAGTTGAAATGTTTGGTTTTTGAAAAATGTATCATTTGTTTCTAATGAAAATTAAAACTATAACTTAAGATTATAAAGTTTCATAATTTTACTATAAACCAGTTTCTAATATCAAAAATTAATATTTCTCGATATTTAAAAAAATAAGTTTGACCTATAAAAAGAAGCGCAGGCGAATGAAACTACCTACACAAATGAATTGGCTTATTGTCCTCGCTACTATTTCTCCTTTATTTATGCTTTAGCAAAAAGAGGATAGATAAAACTAAAAGAATGTTTTTACTATTTTGACCCAAATTCGGTTTTTTTCCTTTAGAAGTGTCAATATCCAAGGTATCAAATGTTTATGCTCATTTTCTTATTTTGGTAGTCAATTTAGAGGTATATAGATAGCGTTTGTTCGCTTTTACACAGGAACTTGTTATAACCACAGTTGCTCATAAGATTACACACATATAATGCACCCGGGGAACTTAGTCGGTCGTCTAACTTCATGAAGTGCCTGGATCTTAGATTTAATTATTGGATCAGTCAGATGCTAGAAGCGCAACTTATTTAATAGTTTGTTTTGTTGATTTGTTCGTCCCTCCAGTAAATTGGCTTGATTAAATCTAATTAATTAAGGAGGACCGACCTGATACACATCTGATAAGAGGAGAGAAATAACTTTTTTCGTCCAGAGACTACATCACTTAAAAGTTGCTAATGTGTGTTTCTCTTTTCCACCAATTCAATGTTTATCTTTCCTATCCTGGATTATATTGAAACAATCTGGCTTATATTAGCCATATAGAGCTTTTTTATCCTGACAAAATACGCAGGCTAAGTTCTCCCGATACGTTTTCTATTAAAGATATGATATATGTATTAGTGAAGGACGCTAACTTTCGCCTATATTAAACGACAAAGGTAAAAGTACAATTATAATCATTTATGATAAAATATAAAAATCTGTATTGTTCTTCTTAATACTTGTTACATCTAATTGTAAATAAAATGTTTAGTTCAACTGAAAATTGTCACTATTGCAATTTTAACTTTCAAGGTATATATTCCATTTTCAATAAATAATATAAATATTTGTATAACATATTTATTATTATAATATGTTTACGCTGTGCCAAATCTGTTTCCATCCGACATGATACCAAGTATGTACATCAATATATTTTCCAAAAAAGGGAACACTCGTTTCATAACTAAAAGAAATTTAAATGGACAGAAGCTAAATAATTTCGGACACATTCATATCAACTTGAACCTAGCCGCTTCCTGTAGCAACATTTCTTACACACAAGGACTGCGGATAATTACAAACGGGAAAACTCCGTATTATTATGAATGGGGGGGGGGGGGATGTCCTTGAACCGAAAGAAAGCGCTTTGCCATTTAAAAGCTTAAAATCTTTCTGAAGTACAAAAGATGGTTCTGTGAAAAATTGAATGATTAAAAAAGGGTTCATTTCTTTTCAGTACCATAATATAGCAATGTGCAATAATTAATGTACATAAATCATGTTCAACAATTTTAAAAATATATGTACCTATGTAAATTGACACTCTCATTTGCTCATTTCACATTAGTATGACCATTTTCAAATCGCCAAACATAAAGAGAGTGAGTATAAATTTATAGAATTTTTGAATTTCTCAGCTATATATATTCCTAGTATAAATCTAAGACTCTGATGCATTTTTCATCGACCCCACTACATGCAACACCTTATCCAGGACGTTAATGCATTTTTCATCGACCCCACTACATGCAACACCTTATCCACGACGTTAATGCATTTTCCATTGGCTCTACTGTATCCAACGCCTTATTCCACGAAGTTAATGCATTTTCTATTGACCACACTGCATGCAACACCTTATTCCACACGTTGATGCATTTTCCATCGACGTCACTGCATGCAACACTTTATTCCACCCGTTGATGCATTTTTCATCGACGCCACTGCATGCAACACCTTATTCCACGACGTTAATGCATTTTTCAATGACTGTATTGCATGCAACGCCTTATTCCACGACGTTAATGCATTTTCCATTGACTCTACTACATGCAACGCCTTATTCAACGATGTTAATGCATTTTCCATCGAACACACTTCATGCAACGCCTTATTCCACACATTGATGCATTTTCCATCGACCACACTGCATGCAACACTTTATTCCACACATTGATGCATTTTTCATGGACGCCACTGCATGCAACACTTTATTCCACACGTTGATACTTTTTCATCGACGTCTGCATGCAACATCTTATTCCACGACGTTAATGCATTTTCCATTGACTCTACTACATGCAACGCCTTATTCCACGACGTTAATGCATTTTCCATCGACCACACTGCATGCAACGCCTTATTCAACACGTTGATGCATTTTCCATCGGCGCCACTGCATGCAACACTTTATTCCACACGTTGATGCATTTTCCATCGACGCCACTACATGCAACACTTTATTCCACACGTTGATACATTTTCCATCGACGCCACTACATGCAACCCTTTATTCTACACGTTGATGCATTTTTCATCGACGCCACTACATGCAACACTTTATTCCGCACGTTGATGCATTTTCCATCGACCCACCACAAGCGAAACCACATTCCACAACGCTGGTGCATCTTCTAGTGTATGCACATCCTATAATGATGATTGGTGTATCTTTACTGTCACTTTATCAGTTTCAAATTCGACAGTATTAGCATCAATCACTTGGGAAATTAAACATTCTCTCTCTCCAGAGAGCGGTTGCTATCCTGACATAATAAATAAGTTCATGGTCAGATGACATCAACATTGACAAATACTCTTTCTCTAAAACTGACAACACTGTCTCAGAGTTATTCAATACTTTGTTCATAGTTATGGAGCTTAAAGATATCTATAAAATAATTCAAACAAATTTAATTAGCTTGATAGGCACAACTTCCACAAAGGTGTAATAAAACATTCGTTATTTGATTACAATATTGTATGTAGGTACATCTTAGTCAAAGTGATGTTAATTTCATTTATAGTCATACCTAACTGTTATCCATATAAATATTAAGTTGTCAGAATCTTCAGTACGATGAGCTTACAATGTCATTCTATGTGACAAATAATTGTTTATTGTTAGTAGTTTATTTTTATTGAATTGTTTCTTACATTATTGTTAAATTGTACCTGAGTGATGTGTTTGTTTTAATCTATGTTAATATTTGTATCTCACCCAATATGCCATTTTATTTCTATATTCTGTATCAAAGATGGTTTAACCCTTAAATGACAAAATAGTGATAACGACGCCGCTATATTTCAGTTTCGCTGCTGCCTATATTATTTCGTTAACAACTCAATAAGTGATCTATTTTTTTGTTATATAGCTGACAATAAACAATTAAAGCAGCTACTCAGTCGTTTTTTTCGCCAATTTGTTACTTATTGGCAGCATGTAATTAAAATTTTTGATTCTAAGGTTCAATTTCAATATAAGTTATCTGGCTATGTGCGTCACTGACATATATAATGTCATCAATCAAACTTTCAAGTATTAGTTGAAATTTTAATGGAGAAAAAATATAATGGTTTGAAGTTCTCTCATGTAATAGATATATAATATTGTGTTTGCATTATGAACAATGTACCAATGTGTATTTCAATTTTATGTTTCACATATATGAATGAAGTAGATGTCTTTAGCCATAAGCGTATAATAATTTATCCATCCAAATGGATTAACAAATAATCCATTAAACAAAACATATTATCTTGTTTAATAAATGAAACTGATGATAATATCATATCAAATACTTTAAAGCTAATTGAGTCGCAATTTACATTAAGAGCAGAAAGTCGTAAATTTAATGTAATATGTTAAACAAATAAGAATTTGTAAAAATTTTAACAGAAAACAGTTTATATTCTAAGTTTTAAAAGCCAAACTGGGCGACAAATTTCAACAAAATCCAGTGTTAGTATTATTTCGTTATGTATTACTATTATGTATTATTATTATTATGTATCACATAATTAAAGGTTTCTATACAATCACAATCAATTTTGCATCTTGGTGGTATTTTAAATATACCGCTTTAAAATATAATAAACAATTTCAAACAAGCTTAAACAATATTTTAAATAAATTGTGCGCTTAAATTTTAAATCAAGAAGAAATAAAGACGTGGTGCATTGGAGAAATAAGAGAGCAATTTTACTCATAGAAAAACATTCCGCAATCTTAAGTGAGTCAGCTTATATAAATCTTCATCTTTTATATACTAAGTATGTTACGGTCAATATTAACGCAATTCTTTGAGACAGTCAGAAAAAAAAAATTTCATAGATGTAAAATTGTATTTATTTATTCTGATTATCGACAATATAGAATCAAAGTACTTTATTATTGAAGCTATACGAAGAGGTCTACTCAATTCAATTCTAAGTTGATTGAAGAAGAACTCCATTCTGTCCGACAAGTAGTGACAGAAAATTGACTTATCAAGAGAGCTTAAATGCCTGGATGCCATAGATTTTCATTAATAATCCCTGAATCTCATCTCTATGTTACTTTATTGTAGTAGATTCAATATTTTAAAATTAAATGCAAAAACAAATTTTTTTTTAATTAGTATAATATTAGTTTATAATTTTCTAAACAAGGAAAAAATAAGTAGGTACTTTAAAATAAAATAAAATCGAAATAAAGCTCTATTCAAACATTTTTTAATGAAAACATTGATAAAATGTTGTTTATTATGAATAAACTTAATTTTATAATGTGCATTATGTTGGGAAAAGTCTATTAGCTATAGTATCTCAAATACATTTCCTGATTGTTTAGGTGTTGTTGTAAAATTAATTACATCCTTATGTAGCATCAATTTCATACAGCATTCAAGATTTTTTACTGAAATTAAATATCACAGTCAAAAGCACGTTCTTTTAAAAATAATATTTTAAACCTTGAAGAAAAAAGAAGAAGGAAAGAAAGAAGTTTCACTCTAGTCACGTGACTGACGCGTATTTTGCTCAAAATCGATATATTTTCGAAATACTATTTAATCATGAATTTCCCCTATCCCCTATCGCTCCTATCACTCCAATAACTTCTGTTATATGTAGGTATAGTATTACGTTATATTTGCACCGGAACTCTCCGTTATTCATTTCTAATCATATCAAAAAGTAAACTACTGTATGTAATTAATCATTTGTATGCTACTGGCGGATAATTTTATCAAAAATGTGCTAAAAATAAGGATTGCTGTGGATTATTTGTTTGAAAATAGTTATAGCTTGTTGAATTCGGACCCTTTTTTGATCAACAAAATTCTTAGAGATGACTACACTGTAAATACAATTACGGGTTTTTACGGGAAATAGCCTGTGAAACAAAATGCCAGGCTATTTCCCGTAAAAAACCGTACGTTACGGGAAATAGCCTGTAAAATTATACGT
>JAYRBW010042537.1:0-11598 GCA_036023295.1 Invenusta paracnida
TGCAAGATTAGTGGATAATGTCAGAAATGGTTTTCAAGCCATTGAAAATCTCTCTCAGAAAGTTGGAAATGTGCGCATGGCTCCACGCTTTCTTAAACGACAGAAAAGCCGTGTATAAGTTGGAAAAACTCTGTCTAGAGAAAGACTGTACTCAGCGGGTGTCCCACAGGGATTAGTAACCGGACCAATACTGTTTCTCTGCTATATTAATAAATTAGCGAAAGAGTTGGATAATAGACTAAACAAATATATGGACTGTTTGTTGAAAAATATTGTTGCATTATTGTACAATTATCTGAAAGATATTAAGAGTGAAGACGGGATTACGAAGAAAGTCCGACTGGATAGGCAAACTCGTGAGCACGTTATCAGACACAAAGAAAAACTAAAAAGATTTGTGAATTCCTGTTGCAGTCCAACACTCCATAAAAAAAATAGGGTTCACATCAAGCCAGAGGGGGTGCACCGTATTAGAAAAACACTTGGAGGTATACAAAAGGGAGGAGATTTTCCTCTCCTTCTCCCTTTATTCGCTTAAGCAGGAAAGGCTGCACTCACAAGGGCCGTATCAAGAACTGTTGGATTTAGAGTGAAAAAACTGTTACAGTGATATGGCACCTACCACTGATGCCTAAATAATAAGTAAGTCGGATTTTAATCGTTCCATGAAGGGGAGTGCTACGGAGATAGTCACCTACCTATTGATCAGGCACACAGCTCTATGCCTATACTTTGCATGAAAGAAGACGAATGAACAAAGAGACAACACCTCCTGTCTCCACACCCTCTCCTCCTCCTCCTCCACAACCACCCATCTCTATAAATAATCCAGCGGAGTATTGATAAGTTCCCACTTCAGATACGCAGTCGAGCGATAAATATTCTAAATAATTAAGTGGCAAATGGAGTCACATGGGACTCTGAAGGAAAAGTCATATTGGGTTACTGCCCACTTAATAATGCCTTTATCATTGATTTAATACAGTATGCAGCCCTTGATAATAAGAGCAGAACGCTCTCACAATCTGGCTGGCGCCAATTCAAGGTGTTGGACAGACATGCAATTAAAATATCCACTATGACTGCGCGAAAATTAACCTATGATAGTGATGAACAGGATACGATTGATACGAGGGACCCAAAGCAAACTAGACAATTCTTAAGACCTAAAGTTAACTATGATGCATTATAAACTTGTACTTCATTGGGTACCATACCTAAGGCAATATTGAATCCATTTATTTGCTGTATTAAGAATCCCACGGACATTGCCGATGGCCTCTCAATCGATATCGAATGCAACAACACATGCTGTACTCCACCCAATGTACTACGACGCATCTCTTCCGAGCTCTTACGGAAGTATAGAGGCGTTGGTAAAAGAAAACAAGTAACCAAGGAAGGAAGTAACGAATTGGTTGAAAAGTCAGTGGGCGTACACTATTCACAAACCAGCGAGACGCTATTCCTACACGACGCTATATGGTAAGGGAAATGCAGGGGCAGGCAAACTTGGTAGCTATGCAGGCATTCTCCCGAATGAACAAGGGTTATCGCTACCTACTGACAGAGATTTATTGCTTCTCTCGTTATGCTTGGGCAATACCGCTAAAAAATAAGAGCATCGACACTTGTGTTTGCCTTTAAAAAGTCAATCAGCTCAAGCAGACAACTGGTACCCCATTTGCTAGACTGACCAGGGTCTCGATTTCGAAAACCGACAAATGCGTAATTATCTCAGTGAAACCATGGAGTGGAGTTATTTAGTGTCAAGTCTGCACACAGGGCGGCCATGGTCGAAAAATTTAATGTACCTTGAAGTCGAAAATATGGCGTGCTTTTACTAAACAGGGTAAATATAAGTGATTGGAACTCATAGAAACAGATTGTATCTTTCTTCTCTCTAAAAAGAACATCTATAAATACCGATGGCAACAAGCAGTACTTTATTAGCGGGTATAGATTTGAACTTCCCTTCCTCCTATCTTTAAAATACAGATTTGTCGACGAAATTTATTCTTTCTAATAAAAATGTATGTATTTTGAAATATTTTTACAAATCATTTATTTAGTGTCTCATAAAACATTTCAACGCATAAATTTGCCTTTTGAAGTATGCATGCAGCTATTACTGTTTCTTCAGAATTATACGAAACTGTCAAAAAATGTAGCATTTTGGTTAATTTCACGCTAATAAAAGGTGTATCCTGAAAGTATTGATTCCGCGCAGCGAATCATAGCCTATCTAGATTGCTGATTTTCTTCCCACTCTATTGAAAGTATTTATTCTGCGCAGCGAATCACAGTCTACTAATAATAATAATAAAGCCGGATATCTGGCTTTTATAACACTGTTCAAACCTCTGCCGAAAGAAAAAGCGGATAGAAAACAACCGATGGGAAAACCGAATGCACAACTATATCTAATTTTAGATAAAAACTCGTCAGCGCTTCGATCATTTATTTTTTTCATTTACCTTTGAAAAAAGGCAGCAATTCCCGGTGGATACTATCATTCACCTGAACTGCTTGTGGAGGAAATCAATAAACTTCTTAGGAATGATAAGAGTAAACATCGATTTGAATTTATTGCATCAATAGGGTGAAATTTTGTATGTCTGATGATAAAAGTTCAGTTAAGATGAATACTGCAGTTCTCGATGTACTCGGTTTTACTAATGCCATACTTGGGGAAAACGAAGTCACCTAGTATGCTCCATATCTTCGGAGGGGAATCTATAGTATCTATGTATACTGTGACCTATGTCTGAAAACATGCTAGCAATACGCTTGTACCCTTCTACGCATGGTTAATTATAACAGCGGGGGAGCCTTTGAACAGACAATTACCAATCTATATGATAATCCATTATATGTCCCCCTCAACAAGCACACAATTAATAATATTGAAGTAATTCTGTGTGATGATGCAGGGTAGATAGTCCCCTTTGTTGAGGGTAAGACAGTACTTACACTTCTTATCCACCGTCGAACAGCATAAACATACACACGCACACAGAGACTCACTCCCACCATGGCAGCTGCAAGCTTTAGTGATGACGATGGCTTTTCAGGTGATGAATTGGTGGAGAACGCTCGTGAAATAAATGCCCTACTCATTATAGTATACAACTTTACCGCTGATATCAATCGGAGGGATGAAGATGCGCTGACAGAGGCTATAATTGATGGACTTGGCTACATTTACTACTGTCGTAAACAGTGGCATAAGAGTTCTCTATTGATGGGACTTCAGACTAGACTGCAGCGGGTGGTACGATCAAAGTATGCTGGTCATTCGGTGTCTGAGTTTTATGAGTAGACTGAACAACCACTCAATGGAATAGTGCGTGCTTTTGCCAGATATAAAATCGCAATGGGTTTTAACTCTCTTTAAACATGGAGCGGAGACAAGCCCATATATACACATACATAATGGATTATGTGATACCAATACAGAGCGATGGAACGCTCCCTGTTTACTCGGGTTATAAAAGACAAGTGGGAGGTAATCTGTTTTGAACGATCGGACACGTTACAATGCCAATACTTAGAAAACTATTGCCTGTATTAAAAAAATTTGGGAAGCGTTCCGCCACTTCTGCACTTACACTAGGTATAAGTATGGCAGGAGACATGATGGCTGGAAACTTTAAAAGCATTCCTTAAAATCTCAAGAAGCGAGGCCGCAAGAAATTGGGCGTGAATATTTGAGACATTGCTGAACAATCCACACCACTATTCACGTTCACTGAACCTTCTTGACCTTCAGCCAATGTTTTCCTCAATATCTCTCAGTTGGACGACTTAGAAGCCATAGAGGCGGATTTTATTGAAGTAAATCATTCACCACCTGTCGCTAAACGTTGCCGATCTGTTGGGAGTAGAATTATCCGGGACACAGGCGCATACAGTGCAACCATCTGGGTGTTTAGCGTCATGCCGTCTTAAATGCAAAGATAAATGATCGAAAAATAAACGAAATACATTGAACAAACAGTTTTGGTCTTTAAACAAATCGGAGGGATCTTTGGCTGAGAACAACACTCGTAATGTCAACACCTACAAGAGAACGACTCGACCAACCGGATAACAGAAAACGTCAACGTTGTCAATCACTTGTCTGACGATTATACGAAGATGGCAGCGAATATATCAAAGTCTGCAAACGACATTTTTTGACAACTCTTGGCTAGGGACCAACAACAAATTCTGTAATGCTTCAGGCAAAAGATTTATGCCGGATCTAGGTATTCTTCCTAAAAGGATCATACCCCTGCTAACAAACTAGACCATTCAATAATCCAGGAACATATTGAAAGTTAAGTTTTCGCATTATAAGTATTACATTTTAGAATTGATTCACGAATATGCTCTGATACTAACTATACAAACCTTGAAATAAAATAACTTTCAAAGTAATGGCACTCATCGATTATAAAGAATGGCTTGACAGCAATAAACTTACTCTTAATCTAGATAAGATTCATTTTGTAAACTTTAGAAAAGCCAATAAACTAAATTTAGAGTTGGAATATTTTTATTATTAATAATTATACTTTTGACACCCTCCCTTCAGTTACGATGACGTTCCCTATGACGTTCACTATAGAATGGAACATGCTCCCAAAAGATTGTATCTTCCGGCGGACGTAACGATTACAAACATGCATAAGAACTTTTGTGATACGCACCAAACTATTTAAATAGAAACCTACAGAAAAGAAGTGGTCCTAATGAATATTAGCTTCACAACTCTAAGCCATGAAGAGTGTGAAGAATGCATAATTTATAATATTCGTAAGAAAAAGGATCCACAATGTGATCACCGTAATATTTGCTATAATTATCCGGTATATAGAGAAAATGTTGAACGTTGTTGTAGAGGCGTACAGACAGGATGCTGATCGAGATTGGGAAGTAGGGGAGATCATAGTGACTTGATGAAAGTGTTAGTGCACTGCCTATACTGCCTCAGAAAGAAGCTATATTCGTATCGAGGTTAGTAACATATGTCCAACGAAACGTTTACCCTATTAGATCCACACAAACAATTTACACTATACGCTCTTTGCAATAGTGACACCAAAGATGGTGAAGCCGCTATTCTCTGGCATGAGGCAATAGGCGGCAGAAATGGAGAAAATATTTATGTAGCGCGTTTCACAAATTCTTTTAAATCAATCGAAATCGTCAATCTATATGAGATAAATGAGAAACACTACACAAGAAATTACCAAAAACCAAACCGTTGCAAAAATAAATTTTATTAGTATATAGGGCACTCCATTCACGTAAATTGTTGATGATGAAAACTTAGTTAAATTATAAGTTTAAAAAAAAACAATGAAATAATTAAAACATAAAATGGAAATAATAAGCAATATTTAAAACAAATTAAGATTGTTTTCTTTTCTGTATATGTACCTACGTCATATTCCATTTTTAAATGTTTCAAGTGATAGTCAATAATACAATACTTTCTTAAACATAATATAAATAACTCTACATTATTAAAAAAATTAGAAAACTTAGTAAACATACTAATTTATTAGTATAAATATAAAAAATGATGAAACCAATTACTGAATATAATTTGCAACAAATTCTGTTTCATAAAAATCTATAACCTTAAATAGCAAATAATTATAATTAAAGTTGGTATTGAAAAACAATTTGTGGCATTGTCTAAAAGACATGTGAAACATCATAAAAAGTTGTAAAAATTGTGCAACCAATTTTACAGAAAATAACCCAGAATTTTATAATATTCATAATATTAAAAACTGTCTTACCAAAGTGATTGATGAATTTCTTCTTTCATTTTTTACACACTCCAGTGAATTTTTCTTTGATAGCAATTTGGATTGCAAAATTTGATGTGCCAATTTTGATTTCGAAACTTTTTCTATCTATGGTGACATAAAATATAACTGATATGGATATCAACCAGAATTGACATTATAATTAAACAGCATGTTGTTTGAATATAACTCACTAGTTTGGATAAGTGAGACTTCTTTGCTTCAATAGTATTTTTAAGAAGGACAATGTTGCTTTCTTCATTTAATGTTTGTGACCTTACTAAAAAAAATTAAATAATATAATACTTTCTGATTAAAATAATCCCTATGAATGCTAATTTGATGTATACATTATAATTACAAAGTAATTTTTTCTGGCTACAAACATAGTCATATACATTCAATACTTTCTACTTGTATTATTCAATATATATTATAGTTCCATACAGTTTAAAGAATAATTTAATAGTGCTAATCAAAATTAAATACAATATTTTAATCAAATATAACAAATACACATGGAATCTTAGGGTATAAACATTTCATATATGAAATGAGAAAAATACTACATAATACATTATATGTTATAGTCATTTAAAATAAATGTTGATATAAATACATCGAAAAATTCTTTATGCAAACAATAGACATCATAGGTTAAAACTTAAACAAAATACTAGCTATTTGTTTTAAAAAATATATATAAATATTATATATATAAAAAAATAATAATGCATCAAAACGAGTAAATAAAATATATAAAAAACAAAAGAATTCTTCAAAAAAAATGTTACCATAATTTAAAACAAAAATAAAAAAATTATTTAACATGTTAAAAAATAAAAAATGTAAACGTAAAACATTACTAAAACAACTAAATAAGATTTCTAAAATTGAATATACAGGGTGTCTGGTAAGTCTGGAACCATTGGAAAAGTTAGAAATTCTTATTCTTATTTTTTATTTTATATATAAACAAATAAAAAACAATGGATAAACAATAAATATACAATAGATAAACAACAATAGATAGTTTGAGTTCAAAAGTGTACATAAATTTAAAAATATTATCTGTGTTCTCCAAGAACAATAACACATAAATCCAAACAATAATCCAGCTTTCGAAGAATTGCACGAATTATGTTGGGAGTTACACTTTTGCAAGCATCTTCAATTCGTTGCTGTAGGTGAGCAACATCTCCAATCTTGATCTTGTAAACTTCTGCCTTCAGATATCCCCACACAGCGAAGTCAAGGAGATTTAAATCCGGGGATTTGGGAGCCCATTCGATTGGGCCTCGTCTCCCAATCCAGTGACCTGGAAACTTGTCATCCAGCCAATTACGAACTGTTATTGCGTAATGGGGAGGGGCTCCATCCTGCATAAACCATCGAGAGATTCCCAAAGCATTTAGGGCTGGAATTAATTTTTCCTTCAGTATATTTAAATAAGATTCTCCTGTAACATTACCATCAAAGACATATGGACCAATAAGATGGTAGTCCCAAACTGCACACCAAACTATTATTTTTGGAGCACCTTGTTGCTTCGAACCACAGAACCAATGCGGATTTCCTTGAGATCAATATCAAACAATTTGTTTATTAACTTCTCCATTTTATAAAAATTTGCTTTATCTGAGAAAAGCACATCATTTTAAAACAGTGGATTCTCTACAATCCTTTCATGAAACCAAGACACATTTCCATTCTGCAATCAGGATCTGCTTCATCAAGATGTTGTAACAGCTGTAATTTATAGGGATGGAATTTTTCTTTTTTCAGAACATCCTGGATGGTACTCTTAGGAATACCAAGCTCCATGCTATTACGCCTGAGTGATTTATTTGGACTGGTATGAACTTTAGCAAGAATGGCTACTCGCTCTTCATCAGGAATGGTTGGAGGACCTGACCGTGGTCTATCGTTCACAGAACCGGTTTAATTAATTTACCTACTACAGTGTGTTACTTCTTGTCTTTCAGGATGACATCGATTGAATTCATTAGCAACATGACGTTGTGAAAAATTTCTTGAAGAATTTGTAAGTATCTGGTTGAGGTTGCCTGTATTTAGATATAACTGCAGTTAAAGCTTTATTGAATTTCTGTTGTCGAGTGATGGGTTTAACGAGGTTCACTTTTAGAATTTAACCTGCTCAAATCCCGCCCTTAGCTCACTGCACGTCTTACCTAAAGACCACAAAGAAGGGAGACTTAAAGGAAGACCTATAATAGCAGCTCTAGATGGCCCAGCTACCAAATTAGCTAAAGCTTTCTCCAACCAACTCAATTTGGTCTTATGTCTCAGATTCCAGCACACCTGAATAGTAGTGATGAGTTCTTTGAATGGGTAACATCTTTCCAAGACCTCAACATAAAAGGTTTTGTGTCTTTAGGACGTGACAAATCTCTACAGTACGGCAATATTCCCAGGAAAGATGGAGAGAAAGATCATAGCATCTACAGTTCTAAGAATTTTTTCACCTAACACAAACACCTTAATTAGACCCAATCCTCAATGAATTAGAAACCGAAGATTTCATCCCTATCGTCGAACTTGCCTTGAACAATGATTTCGTACTTTACAATAAAGAATGCTAATGACAGACAAATGGACTCTCCATGAGTAACCCACTAGCACCACAACTCGCTATATTATACATGAATAACGTCGAAAACAATATCCTAAATGCAATCCATAAAGTTATATACTGGAAACGGTATATCGACGACTGCTTCGTATTTTGGGAAGATGATCATGGCATAAGAGTTCTGGAAACGGCCAACAAGGAAAGCGACAATATTAAATTCACAATAGAAAAACCAAAAGTGAGACTTCAATTTCTAGACTGTGAAATCAGCGTCTTCAATAATAGTTTCTCCACTAAACTATTTATCAAAGCTATTCACAGTTGGGTCATTTTCCTCTGGAACTCACTCTGTCCCATATCCATAAAGAAAGGAATCATCTTCGAAGAATTTCGACGAGCAGAAGCCAGATCAAGCAACCAAAGGAACGCCAAAGAATCTATGGATCAAGTTAAAGAAAGATTGCGAAACAATGGATATCCAGAGGCCTTTTTACGACGCACTCTTTTCGAATACAAAAGAAAGAAAAGGCTGGGAACAAAACCAACAACTGCTCTTAAGGAATACATATATACATAAAATGCCCATATATTAACGATCAAACTCAAAAACGACAATGTATGTCATTACTCCGCAGAATAAAATTACAAGATACAATTCGCTTGTGGTTCGACGCAGGAAAACATCTGAAGCAAATTTTTCAAACGTCAAAAGAACGCATGAATTGCCCAACCGACTGCGAAACCTGCCAACTAAACACCAAACCAAACCAGTGCCCTAAGAAAAACATCATTTATGAGATAAATTCCGTCTATGCAACAAGATATATATTGGAGAAACAGGCAGGACAGCAGGAACCCGGATCAAAGAACATATTTCGGAATCTTATCCATCAGCTGTTAAAGATCATTTCGCAACGTACATAATTATACAACTGAATTTCCAATACTATCCACTGACGCATTATACATCAAAGGATCTCTGCCACCAACAAAAGAAAATCAAGAGTCAATTTACTTAGCGAGAGCAGATACGTCATCTCTTATGAATGGGTATTTTAGTACTACTTTGCAGTTCGCTTCATAATCTTGCGTAATGTACTCTATATATTTTCACACTAACTACACAATGCATATAATGTATTTAATGCACATAGTGTACTCTTTCTTCATGCTATAGCTATAACAGCACTCTATACCTATTATGTATTATTCTGATTGGTTAACCGTAACTTACTATAATCCAGTCAATTGCTTACTAGATATTTATATTGCTACACACACAATACCTTAACACTTGTACTTGATAAATCCTACAGGCAAAACGTCGTACACTCCATCAATATACGCTTAATATCCAAAGATTATTATTATTTTTTCTTTAATTTACCATCATTGTTATTAATGTTAAATAAATAATGGGTTGTGATTCATGTCATGATAAACAATATTTGTAAAATGTTAAAATGAAGAAAATTAAAATATACTTAATAATAATTTAAAATATTAATAATAAAATGTGAAAAAAAATGTTTCAGTATTATTATTTATATATATTGTGATTAAATTATATAAAAATAGACAACATCTTTAAGAATGGACAGTAAAAACTTTTTGGTATTTAACATATATTTCTGTACTAATAATAGGTTCACTACAAAAACTAAAGGATAAATATACATCTTTATTATTTCATTTTTAGTATAAATATGATACCAAAACAAATGTGACTGAAATTTTAGATTGAGTATTTGTTCACATTCCTCTAGACTTTGATATAAATGTATGTATTTACAGATACATTTATATCAATATAATGGCAAATATATGCTATGGCTGCAACAATAATTTTGAATAATAATTAAAATAATAAGGAAATAATTTATTTTTATTTAATTAAATTTTAAATGAAATCTTAGTCTTTGACCTTTGTACAGTTAGCAGAATCTTGGATCATACATTTATAACTAAATGAAAGCTTTAATTTCCTTTAAATGAAATTACAAATAATTAATCTATAATTTAATTAACCCATTTATGCCTAGTGTAGACTATATTGATATATTCTATATATATATATATTTTTTAAATACTGTAAAGCCTAGCATGGACTATAGTACACATGCTTTTTTACAATGTTAAAAAATAAAAAAGTTGGTAATGATTGCTTATCTTATTTATTTGATAAATATGAATATTAAAATCATTAAAAAATAAACACATATTGAAAAAATTAAACCAGGCATAAATTGATTAGGATAAATTAAGGTTTTTATTAAAAATTAAAAAAGTATAATCCTAGACTTTGATACCTATTTATTATTTGATTATAAAAACAAAAAATTATTAATATTTTAATAAAACAACTGTAATAATAATAGTGAATTACACAGGGACCTATCTTAAAGTACTATATAAAAAGTTAGACACTATTCAAAGTGAGACAGTACTATTAAAATTCTTGCAAATTATCCTTTTTATTGGATTAGGAAGTGAACTAGCACTAATTTAGGTCTTATAGGGTTGTAGGTGACAAAGTTCATTTGTGTCTGATATACAACTCAGAAAGAAGTAACTGAAATAATACATGAAATATAGGATTATTGAATGTTATAACCTTGTAATCCTGATGTGGTAACAAAAATTATAAGGACCAGGTAAATAAAAAAATAACCAATTATAATACAAATGAAAAATGTTCACCAAAAAATCAAAATTAGTGCAGTCTAGTCACACTTCAATTTAAATTAAATTGATTTTATGTTTTATTATATAAAAATCTTTAAAAATTATATTTTTGATATTATTATATTAAAATGGGTGTAACTTTTTAATTAATTTTAATTGACCAATTTAAAAAATAATAACATTTTTGGAAATGGGAGACTTCAATCTATTAATAGAATATTGGAAATACTCACTTAACAGTTACTTAACTGCTTAATTAAATAATACATTTTTTATTTAATTATATATGTATGAATCTGATTTCATGCCATGTGTTTTTTTAATGTATACACCCCCGCCAGAAAGTAATGCTGCACCCTAATAATTTAAGTGATTTATTAATAATATCTCAAAAATTTACCATTAAAGTGATTTAAATAAAGTTTTTCATGTTTAAATATGTTAACAACATACTAGATAGTCATATGACTATATTTTATCACTGTCTGACTGTAGATCCAACTGCATTTGGGTTGC
>JAYRBW010042548.1:0-11598 GCA_036023295.1 Invenusta paracnida
AAGTCCAATATTATTAACTAAAGAGCTAACACATTTAACGGATATTTCATTTCTTTTATGGGTTGAGCTAACACACAGATCTTTGGCTTTTATTAATTGTTATTTCAAATAGAACAAATAATACAATTTGCATATAATTTGTAACATTCAATATCTGAAACTGTTAGCATACGTGCGTACATTTAATCTAAAATGAAAAGTATAATTTAATCGAAATATTTCATTAAGTTTATTTATAATTAACAATTTTTATTGTTCATTTTAGTATTCTATATCAAATATTTCCTTACTCTTTGGTTCACATTCTAATTTCTATAAATGGTTTCTTATTTAATGATTAATTAATTAAATGTTAACCATTTTAAATTTTAACTGTTGTTAGATTAAGCATTTTAATCAATGATCAATTTAGTGATTTTTGATGATACTTGGATACTTTCATTATTATGAAATAGATTAGTAAGGAATTTAAGTAATTTAAAAATATATTTATTTCTAAATTTCACCAAAATTTGATTTTTTACAAATTATATATCATGCACTATTTACGCTACGTTATAAATTTCATTTGTAACTTTTTAGGAAATATGAAAGTAAAAAATAGATTGTGTGCAGTAAAAATCACTGAACTCATATATATAAACGTCAGTGTACATTTTGTTGGGAAATGTTTCCTGATGCATACATCAGACTGAGTGTCGACAGAAACTACTAATACCTGCAGACTTGACACGCAGAAAAGAATTAGGTCCCTTTGAATAAGATGGCATCAAAGAAATCGAATCTAGTAACTAGAATCTCAACACTAAACAAATATATATATATATATACATGAATTCTGTACACTATTTTAGATGTGGGTACTGACAGAAGAACTGAATTATAGTATATACATAGCTTGGAAATAACTAACTGCATATACTTCAGCTGTACAATACATACAAATAGTTACGCCAAGAGGGCTAACTAAGCTCAAAGACATTTCTTTCATCCTTTTCTTGCCATATGCTGTCTACGAGACATGTTCATCCATTTTATTCTGCAAATATATGGAGCATTACGCAGCTTTTGGGCGAGAATTTCCATGTAGAAGCATCCTGAGTCTGCGTACTTTGAATGGGTAATTTATATTTGAAGACCCCTCTCCCAATTCCATCAACTCTGGCCCTATCTCAGAAGGGAATGCTCCCCTAATTTTCCTGGCCAAATTAATTAATGAGAAGAGACGAAATAAGCACCCATGGAAACATGAAAGGACAGGAAAAGGGAGAGCTATTGAGGATTCTGAGAATTCTTACTGTACATAGATTTAACCAAACTAGATAGAAGGCATTTATAATATTATACAGACAGGCCGAAGTAAGGTATTAATATACTAATTGAATTGTTCGATGGCTAATTTCATAAGTTGCAACTTCTTTCGTTCGTATATAATATAATATAATGTTTTGTAGATGTATATATAGGTCGGGAGCAATATGCTTCTATTATAATTTATACATCCTGTTATATTTGAATGTAATCTGCCTCGGGTATATAACTCTCCGAATGCATAAGTGTAGACATATCAACATGCGTGTTAAAAGAGTATATATGTATTGATCGAAATTTCATGTTATATTTTCGGCCATCCTATTTTATTTATTTCTATTGTACATGGACGAGATATTATGTAGATTATATATTTCCATAATAAATAAGAATGTAATTTTCCTTCAAAACATAATAAAATAATAGCTGTACCTATCCTTCTCTCATGTCTAATCTCTCATTTCTCTAAATGTCTAACTGTATTTTCTTTGCTTGTTCTTCATCTGCATCTTCCCCAACTCCTACGGCGATCCATTTGTGCATTTTATATGTTAGATCAAAGAATTTTGTCTAGAGACACAGAGTATTTCAGTATATATGTACATATAAAATGAATGGTTCGGTAATCTCAAACATTTATAGCATTCGCTTCATTTCACAAACCTATACTAATTTTATAATACACTCGTAATTTATTGATAGTTCTCATTGTTCGGGTTATTGTTCCGGATGTTAAGGTTTAAGAAAATCGGTAAGTCTACGTTTGTAAGGAGTGCCGAAGGCATTTAATATTATATAGATATAAATTATTTAATATTAGTATGATTAATTAATTTCCTATATTCGAATCATATTTTGTAAGTGTACACTTTCTTTTTTTATAAGTGTACATTCAAACACATTAGATCTATGCGTTACCGTCGTTTATTATGCATAAAAGTATCTACTAATTGAAAAATAGTTAATGTAAAATAGTATATTTTAGCTCTATTTAAATTTATTTTAACTTCATATGTTGTTTGCAATTTAAAAATGTTTTTATACGTTATAATCTAAAAAAATATTATTCGGCTTAAAAAATACTTATCAATTGGACAACTCGCGCAAATTTTGCCTCTAATGTTAAGGTTTCGTTCATCTCTCTAAATTTTAGTTTTGAGTAATATATAAGAAATCAACTTTCGATTGTTTTAGTTGCTTAAAATATTTTTTAACGTTACAGTGTATTAATTTTATTTAATAACCAAATTAAAATAAGGTTCATTTTCTACACTATAACTTTATCTAACTTTAACACAGTTGTTCACTCAATTGTACATACTTATCCTATGGTGACTATTATGATATAGTTTTAGTTTTATAACCTACACATACACATATATATATATTTGTATACGTAAAATATCAACTGCAAGTTAAGTTATCACAGAATGTATAAAAATAATTTGATATTCGTTTCTATTTTAATTTCTTACAATTGCTGTATCAACGGTGTTCTCCATTTTCCACTATCGTTAATTTTTCGCGGATCTAAATACGCTCGACTATCGCATATATATGTATGTATGATATGTATATTACAACATTCCTACCATTTAAATATTTCTCCTTACATACATAATATGTATATGCTCTGTTTTCGCACTGTAAAGAGGTATATAGATATATAAACATACATGCACAAAAATATAGATGTGTATAGACTAAACCCGCTACAAGAAAAGTGTCTTTGAAGTCCGTCAGCTAATGCTGTTAAAAGCAAAATCTGTATTTGCTCTATGGCAATGTTTCCGAAGATAAAATATAAAACATTTTCACGTTCATACATCTTAAATTGAATTTTTCTATTTTGTATAAAACATGCTGGTGAACTTCCTCCCTCAAAGTGGTTATACATATGCCTATTTGCACCCATATATTTAGAAAAACGAAGTAATCATCTCTTTGTTTGACTCAAACTAATTTTTTGTTCTATTATTCACTTTAACCATCCCCCTCTCGCTCCTCTCTTCCTCTAACACCCATCATCCAATATCCTTTTTTAAGGCAGTTTGTTTCATATTAAAAACGAAAAGTTATCCACCGGGTTAGTTGGTTATATAGTTAATTCCGGCATTTCAAATTACGGAAATAGGTTTGTCATCCGATAATTTTACAGTTCATTGTCGACATTGTTGGAAATATTTATACTCTGTAAATATGAATAAATAATTAAATGATAGTGCAAATAAAGCTTTGGTATTGTGTAACAACTTATTCTATTTGTTACTCAGAAATATATTTTTTATATAACATGTAACCATATTGTAGTTTTAATTGAATAGATGTACATCTAATAATTATCATTGATACTTTAGTTTTTAACTATACACTTATTATAACAACTCTTTTTCTGTTTGAGTTTGTGTCCCATGAAACTTTCGTATTGTTCTATTTAACTATCGTTTAAAACATTTATTTATCTAATTCTCGAGTTTAGTTTTTTAACTGTCTATCAACATATTTTGCTCGTAGATAACTAGATTCGTTAAATCATATAAATGCTTATAAATATTAAAATAATATACATTTTAGATTTACGATGTCCATTATTTCGCTTTCTAGAAAAAGTGATATACCTGCATTCCTTTGTATACAATGCACGCGTACATGAATATGTATTTTCAGTTCAGGTGGAGTTTAGATACCTAAGCATCCGATGTACATATTATACATATATATTGTACATATATAAAATTGTTATATTCTATATAAAGTAAATATTATTAATTCCTTGAGCAAGTAAGTTGGTTTGTCACGCTATATGTCTTCAAACTTCGCCCTAATTTACCTGTCCCCCACTTCTTTAACTAAGTATGTAGCCCAAGTTATCCACAAACTCTGCTCTACCTTTTGTACATATTATCTCTCCATTTTCGTGTAGATTTACTTTGTTTTTCGTTCCTCCCTCTCTACCTTCTTCTTCCATTTCTCCTCTATTTTCACTCATCACCATTATAATATATCCTATTTCAATCAGTGTTCCCATTTTACATTTCCTCCTCTCCTTCTCCTGTGCTCCGCCTCCTTCCTTTCTTCTTTTGAATATATTAAAATATTTGAGACCGAATAAAACATTATTTTATAGAATTATTTGAACACTGACTATTTTACATCTACATATTACTCTATACTACATAGTATTCATACATAACATATTATATAAAAATGTAAATATTCATCCTATTATTTTTTCATTTTTCTTATATAATTTAATATCTTCGTCTTTAATCTAATCTAATAGCTGCTTTAAATGTGTACACATACTTGTTTATCTACTTATTCACATTTTTACTGTACATGTTATAATAAATTTATGAAATATTTATTTGCTTAATTCGAAAAAAATAATTCTTGTGAGATATAAGGTACTCTTTATAAGATACTAATAAAAACAAATTTTGTTCTCATTTTGATCGATATAAAAATTAATTTTCTAACCATGTTTATATATAATAACTATTAATACATATTTTGATTAAAATCATTTTACGGAAATATTTTTTAGCAATGATCATCTAAAGCCTGGGGAATAAATAACTTTTGTATGTTTAATCCGATTCTCTGATTTCAATTTGTCTTCATGCAGTGAATCTTTAAATGTCTATCTTCGGATGTTTTCACTTTATATATATACACCTATTATGTGTATGAAAAACCCGTTGATAAATTTTTTTCTCAATTAGTACGATCCACACGTTAGATCTCTTATTCGACTTTTACGTTTGATTGAGCAACTCTATACACTGACTTATTTCATTCAAGCGTGTTTTTAGTTATCACATAAAGCAGGAGAGTCGCGTTGAAGAGATTTGAGAGGGGAAGGGTGACAGAGGTACCCCGCTATTTTCAGATTCTTTTACACAAACCAAATATGTATCTATGAAATGATGTGTTTCTTGCACAAACTAATCTAAATATTAATATCTGTACATATAAAAGAAGAGATTTTTTGTGACAGATGTGTTGCTTGATATTTTTTAATTGTAACTCATTTTTATATTGTATAATCTAGTATAAATGAATCTTTTCATATCTATTAAATAGTTTAATATAATGTATAAATGTAATATTTAGTTGGTTTTTTATAACTTTGGGGTTTGGTATGTATTATTTGTTACTATATTTCAAGAATTAATTACAAAGGTATCTAAATTTATGTTTAAATTTTTATTTTCTGGAACATATCGCATGTATTATTAGTTTGATTTAAAAAACCGCACATAAAATATTTTTCATTTTTCATTGCATCTATAGTTTACTGAAGTTAAATAATGGTTTATTTTTCTGTAAACCCTAACCCTTACATTTATGGCTCGAATATCAGTGCTTTTATTTTTCAGGAATTTTACGAGTTACAAGATTTTGTATAGTAAAATGGCTTATTTATTTATTTATAAATTGTTTAAAACAGTTCTTATTGGTTAACGTGGTCTTTTACTGTATATATATATATATAATTTATTTTGTGTCGTGTAAAATGTTTTCATCTAGCACGTATTTATATGAAATATTTGAATATTGTCTGAAATTACTATATTAAAGAATGCATTGTATTATATGTTTCGTGTTAGGTAAAATTATACATTTTATAAATGATATATTAAAAATATTGTAATATGTATACATGTATAAGATATAAGATAATCAAATTAAAACATAATTCATCGACATATACATATTTATATGATTATAATAGTTTAATAGTTGACTTTCTTAAATTACTGCTGTGCAATATTGTTTTGTAAATGCAGTAGTTATTATACAGATATAAAAAATACTATACGATTATAAACCTAAGAAGTATTAATAATTTTTATTAATTCTTAACTCGCATATAGTTTGAAATTGGCAATTTTAATAATTCTATGATTTCGATCTTCCCAGTCACGTCTTCTTATTAATTTTTTAATATAATTACTATTTAATATCAACTTATTACAAATTATTTAATATTTATTACAAGGTGTATGTATGTATGTACAAAGGAAAAGCGAAATAGGGTAATAATTTGTTTATTAATGTAAATCACGCTGGGTTGTATGCATAACACATAATATCTATTATTAACTTACCTCAATGCACTGAAAGTTACTTGATTTATAATATCCATGTTATGTAAATCACATTAAAATATGGGAAAAAATCCCAAATAACATTGATTTTGATGCCATGTCATTTTCGAAGCAGTGTTCTATTTAGGAATACATGTTGATGACAAAACTTATTTAACCACAATACTCCTGATACAGAAGCAGTGAACGTACTGATTGTGTCGTCAGGATAAATGGTTCTGCAATATTCGATAAGTGAACTCAAAAGTTATTTGATATATTGTTTATCGTCGACTTCGTTAAAGATGGATAACCCACCACCGTCAAGCTAAGCTTCCATCCTCTTAGTTACTTAACTCAGTTCGACTGTTCCTTCTACTTTTCTAATATGTCTCATTCATTCTCCTTTTTAAAAATACATGCTCGTATCTTTGAAGGCACACCTCAAACTGTATATCGTAGTCTTTGTGCCTACCCTACAGTTCTCTTTGTGTCCCGTCCTCTACACTAGATTTTGCAGTACCCACGTACTGCTGGGGGGTAGAACATTGGCGAACGGTGAGGGGAGACTGAGGGTGATGTGGAAGGCAATTTTCTTTGCCCATGTGAGAGCTCTGACAAAGCTTTTCACAGCAGTACACACCACTTTGAAGCCTTTGCCTAGTGCATTTTTTGTAGCTCTCTGTGGTTCACAGAACTATATCACTAGTGCAGAGATTACAAAAGCACAAACCTGCATCAACATTGGGTTGGGGGACGGGGTAACGGGGTTCACATCAGAACACGAAAGACTATAATTTTACTTTTATTCCACCCCATTCGTTTCTACTCCCTCTATTTCTTTATACCCGTATCCCATCTTCTTTGCCTACAGCCTTTTCTCTGTTTGTCTTTTAATTCTTCCCCTCCCCCCATTTTTCTCAATCTTTCTTATTTTACCCGAACTACACGGGATGAGTAGCTTTGGCTCCTCTGCTGTGCCTTTTCTCTCGAAAGCTTCAAAGTATTCTATGTTCAGGGTAATTCCTTCCAATTTTTGCTTTTTATCTCGAATCTGTTGAAAATATTGCACATAGATGCATGATGAGTGGTGGGGGGAGGGGTTAGAGGGATAACAGTTGTCTTTTGCTTCTTCCTGGCTTGTACAGATTTTTCGACTTTAATGGAGATGTTTGTTATATCTAATTTGCTTTCATCTTCTGACCAGCAACAACAACAAGTTATATACTGAGCATATCTATTATTGTAGAAAATGTAACAACAAAAATACTAGAAACAAAGAATTAAGCAGCTCCCTCTTTTTAGCATAGTTCTCTTTTACATATCTTTCCATTATATAATTATCCTTCCTATCCTTTCTACTCATTTCTCCAATGTTGTTTGTATCCTTAGGGAGGCAAGGTGCCGCTGGTGGCAACTGCACCCAGTCCCTTCAGCAGTCTTATGTCACTCTACGTCAATGAGGCTTTCACACATCCACCACCTGCTCATATGGGAACAGTACCCCTCGATCTCAAAACTGGTAAGTTATCTGCAATATTTTACACAGGCTATTAAATCGATTTCATTCAAACCAATAGACTTACATTATTTACAAAAAAGTTTGTAAAATTAACTATTAATTACCAATGTTTTATCTAAAGAACAATTTGTATCAGATAGATAACTAAAAGTTGTGTCTAACTGTCGTCTGATGCTTATAAAATAAAATAAAATAATAATATTAATACATAAATACTTTATTAATCTTTTTATATCTAGAATTTTGTTTACATTAGCAACGAATATACACTAGAAATTGATATTATCCAAAAATAATATAAAGGCAAAATCCTAAGAAAGTTAACATTCAAAAATTTTGTATTTTAAATATAATTCAGGAATACTTAATCTTTAGATTCTTCGGTGCGAATTATTTGTACTTCAGTAGTGGTATTAATATTAATTTTCTTGGACACAAAATCCTTGCATATTTTATTCATTATTTTTAGAATTATAATTGATGTCCACTTAATATCGACTTATGGGCCCAGTTTGATAATATTATATAACTTATGGGGCCCTATATCGCCTTATGGACCCCTAGTAAATATATTTTATAATTTAAAGCCTGATGGGCCCCACCAAATTTCAGGAGGAGCCCAAACGGGGATAATATTCTTATTAACACCATTTAAAGATTTTGTTTATTTTAATTAACAAAATCTCTACGTCCTTATATATTATTTTCAATTTTCTGGATATAATACTGCTATCCAATCATATACAATTTAATAGAAACAACCGTATTTGTTTAAACCTTATACCTTAGACCTTACCGTTCACTTTTTTTTGAAATTAACAAATTTATTATTTTAAAAAGCTTAAAATCAAAACACGGCTATTATTTTCCTTTGAGTTAATCTTATTAGCCTGTAAACTACTTTTACCCTATTTGTTGCGAGTTGTAAACTTAATAATGCTAATGTTTCATACTATAGTTTGTGTGTGACATTCGGATTAATTGGGATATTATTAAAATGATTAAATGGGAGGAGCAGTTTCTTGTTGATGAATTATCTTCGCCATGTCTGTTATCACACTGAGCTATGGCTAAGCTTATATAATTATGGGAAAGTTACTTATAAAGATGTAAAGATAAAGGCCATTAATTTATTTAATGGGTTCTTAAGACTTTAATCGCCTATGTTTTATAATAAAAATGCATGTTGTGATATTGTAGTATGATTTGTATTATTGTATGATTTTATACTATATATAGTGAAAATATTGAAAATATATACATTAACTGTAGCTTCTTTTTATAATATCCTAATGTTTTTCTCAAGAAAATATATCACTTATTTTTGATTATTTTAATTGAATAGCCAAATTTGAATACAATGTATAATTCATGATCGAATTTTATCTTTTGCTGTTCTTTTTGTTTAGCGTCTAAAGCCATGTCTACACTAATCAATTTTTTTTCGACAGGCTGGTTGTTATTCACTTGCATTTAGGGGCTGCTCCACACCGGTTTATACGAACCAAAACTGGATGTCAAGCGTGTTTGATATTTTCATTTGGCCCGGCAAAACTCAGTTTCTCATTGGCTGAGTATAACCACACAATAATTGCTGATTTCAAAGTTGAACTCCTTCACTAAATAGACTAATTATTTTAACTGGCTACGTTCGTTATATATAAGGTCATGGTAGTTAAACTGCTACATTGACTACACGTTAATAAATGAAGGGAGAAACCACAATGAAGATGCCCTAAAAGTAACCGAACCCAATAATTAGTGAAAATATATTTATCAAAACTATTGTTTATACAGAGTAAAATACATATGTACTACTCACAAGCACTCGTTGTAAGTGTTAAAAGTAAAGTATATATTTTTATATTAATGATTGTTGTCAGATTATTACAAAATTTTAAATAATAGTTAGAAATCGATTAGTTGTCTGGGGACGAGGCGCCCAGTCCACAGAAACGCGGTGCAATAACACATTATTCTTTTCATTTATATTATAATCATTCTTAATAATCGAGTAATAATAATAGTTGTGTTCTTATATAGCGCCAACAATTATCACAATAGAAGACATCAGAAGCGCTGAGAAGGTCCACGGATGAGGTGTGTTTTCATTTTGTTAATGTCGAGATGTTTTTTTATATGCTACGGCTAATTGAGCGGAGATTAAATCGGGGAATGAAATAATAGGATAAGAATGAAAAACGACATTGAAATTAATCTGGTCAAATCTCTGGGAAATACTGAACGCTTCCCGCATGGTTGATGTTATTATCGAGTGAAGGAATGCGTATAAAATGGTGCTAATTCTTGCTATCCAGTATACTGTTCAGAATGCTACTCTCGTTTTCACTTAAAGGTATATGCATTAATTTAATACTTTAAAAGGTGGCATAATTGTGTTTATATGTGTCTGTTATTTTCATTTATAGATGTTAGTTTTCTTGAAAGAAAATATTTTTAGTCCAGAACGGTGATATAATCCTTCTATGATATAGATTTACTGTTAAAGTAAAAACAAACTCTTGCATTCTTCGTTGTGAAGTATATATGGAGTAGAAAAAAGATGAAAATGACATTCTAAATGGAAGAAGAAATAAAGAAATGATTTATCTTCAACTGAAAACAATTAGTCGAATTTGCTCTGTACGCCAATTAAGCCTAGGTCTTATTATGTATTATTAGTTTCCTTCGTTTAATATGATAAATTTAGACAGACACTAATTATGTTGAAAAATATATTTTTATTTAACAACAGATCGTTATTCTGTCTTCCTTTCACTGAGCTTACAATTTTACATAATGTACATATATATGTGACACGTATAAATGAATATCAACTCTCCCTATCAATAATATATAATCAGTGCTGTTTAATTTGTCTATAAATAATTATACGGTGATTTCTTTGGTTCTTCAGCTGTATACATTTCTACCTGTGTGATATAGTCATGTATATCCTGTAAATTTACTTGCCCATAATAATTTGTAATGGTTGGATGTATTATATAGATATATATATTTATGCATTTTCATGTACAATTTTTTACTGTAGTAAACCACAAAATTATATCTAAATTTTAAACAGTCTATAGTTAATATTTCTTAATTTTTCTTCTATAGTTCGCAGTTATATAGAAACTTTGTAGATTAAATTAGTTTTTATATACCATCAAGTTATTCGCGCAGTTTGTCTTTTCGATGTTCGTGACTTAATGATTCGTCTCATTTTCAGAAACATTGTCTTGATTTAGAAACAAAAATACATTTGAATGTATGTATGCTTCATGACAATACGAAAGAATGATACAAAACGAACGAAAGTTTAACATTTTACTGCCTGAGAAAATTAATTCTTCTAACTCCTTATATTTAATCATTTAATTCCTTCAAGTAGACTATCTAATAGAAATTTGTTTTATTGGGAATAATAGCAAGACTTAATAATAACAACAGCTCTTCTCAGAATATAAAAGTATTTGTATTTATTAACTAAGATATTCTGGAATAATGTTATGTTACTATATTTATTTTTATTTGTTTTAAAATACATTGTAATTTAAATACTTTAGCATTTTACTGTGTTGTTTAATTGTCAATCAGTGTGATTCATTTAATTGCTATTTATTGATTGCCTAATATTTAATTTTGAACCATTCTGTAGTTCAAAGGTGC
>JAYRBW010042559.1:0-32491 GCA_036023295.1 Invenusta paracnida
TGTCTATCCACGCCTTCAGACAATTGCAGCTAGCTAGTACACACCGTGCTCTGTCTATTCTACCTTATTAGTCTATGGGTTTGATATACGACAGAACAACATTTCTGATATAACATTTGACAAAAACAAGTTCTGTATCTTTAAAATGCAACAAACGTGTATTTTAATTGATTACTTTTGCATAATAATATATAGGTAATTACAGAAAATCGCGGAAATCGAGAAAATATCCCTGATTTAAGTAGGAATCGAGTGGCATTCTATTTTTAGACAATTCGCCAGTGAAATGTACATTTTGAACATTTAACTAATTAAAATTGAAACAAAACAACATTTTTTTCATCGGTTATTTCATAAATTAACAATTTTTCTAACTCTCAGGCTTAAAAAACGAGAACAAAAATAAAGTAATTGTATAAATAAATAGTGTAGGTACATACATCTTACTACAGCGCATACGACCAACTCATACGGAAGATGTTTTATGAAAGAACTGAATAATATTGTTATTTTTTTAATAGCTTAAAGACTTAATTAACCTAAAGTATCTAATTTATACCATAGTTGATTATAATACAGCAATCACCTGGTTCAATTTATAAATATTGTGATTAATGACCGACATTAACCTTTGATATAGTGAATGATCAGGAAATATAATTTCAATAATCTTTATAGTTAACTATTCAATCTAGCTGATTAGAGAATTACACAATTAGTATAATACATAGTATGGCTAGGAAAAGTTAAAAAATATACTATCTCTCATAACCTCTAGATACAGAATAAAACGTATCTTATGAAGATTTAAAAAAAAGATATTTCTTAGATTTCTCAAAATTATTTAAATATGTATATAGTATTTAAGATAGTTTGGTCGCTGTGACGTTATCATGATAATATACTATATTTATCGGGGAGAAGCAATCTTTTCATTTTTAAGTGACTAAAACTAAAGTAAATAAAAAAACAATGTGAATATTACATTATATATAAATAAAATTAATTTTTTGATAAATATGTGAAAGATGAAAGGTTTTAGTGAGAATTGATGGTTGTGGAA
The DNA here is from genome assembly GCA_036023295.1 of Invenusta paracnida. Taxonomy (NCBI): domain Eukaryota; kingdom Metazoa; phylum Platyhelminthes; order Proseriata; family Coelogynoporidae; genus Invenusta; species Invenusta paracnida. The sequence goes on from JAYRBW010042559.1 coordinate 1,064, forward strand.
TTGGTGTATTTCTTCAGAAATAGCATAGAGGACTTTCATAGAGTTTCATAAAAGACTTCTCTTTCTTGGGAATAATAAATTATTGAAATGAATTCTTCTAGCATACTTCAAACATTAGAGTATGAGATTATGAATAAAAATACAAATATATATAATTTATCCCTTAAAGAAATATGCCATAAGTATGGGTCGTCGAACATACTTCTCGTCGCCTCCAAACTGCCGACAAACTTTACCTAAACATCCTCCCAAACAAAGACAACATAATACTGTACTCTCTGCTACCCACGTTATCTGCACGCACTGGTAGACATATCCGACCACCGACAATAAACAAGCCGATTTAGGAGCTCGTTCATTCCCAGATCCACTGCCAGGTACAATAATGGAGCTCTCTTTTTAACTATCATACTGCTCTGTATAATATCTCTTTTTTCATATTATGTATTTATTGTTTCTTCCTAACAATAATGTACACGTTTCCCAATTTATACGTTTGATTACAAAATATACATTTATTATTAATATTGCACGTAATATTTTAAATAGATTAAAGACAATTTTTTCGAGCTATTAAATGGTTTTCAAGAAAAATGTATTCTACAATTTACAACAAATATGATAGTTACTAAAACGAATATCATGTTTAAAAAGAAATCAGTATAAATTAACAATAACGAAGACTACAGAAGATGACTAACCCCGAGTCAGGTTGTCTGCTCATCTCGAGTGCATACTGGAGTCCTGGCTCTGTTCCCTGCTGTGAGGAAGGACCACTGGAAGAGCTACTACCAGAAACAACCGCTCCGACACCACTGCCATTCGCGCAGGAGGAAGATGTAGAGGCTGCGGTGGATGCCGAACCCGTACTGCGACCTCCCTCTTGCCATCGTAGACGGACAGAACTGGCCTGAGCTTGGTGGAGATCGAGCCTAGGTGGGCCTGGTGGCAGGCAGAGTGTTGTGGCCTTCACTGGCGCCGAGTGGGATCCGCTGCCTACTGAGTTCACCGCCTGGATACGGAGTCTGAGACAAGTGAGTGGAGGAGAGAAGGATTTATTCTATATTTGAGGAGAGGGTGCATTTTTGTAAATCGCATATTTTGAAAACTCCAATAAACTCCGATAAGTAAAATATGTAATTCTTAAAAAAATGAAATCAAGACAAATAGTGATTTTTGTGTGAAAATGGAATATTACAGACGAAGTTTTGTGATACTTGCTTAGTAAACATACTACGCAATAAATAAGAAGTACTGAATTATAGGTAGTATGTAGAAACAGATCAAATATTGGAAACAAAAGCCAAAGGGGGACGGAAGCACTCTACAGCCTATATGATTGAAAGCAAATTTCGTATATTCAATTAAAAACTCTGTTGTACTTCATACATAAACCAACTTCCGTGTGGACTCGCAGCTAATTTCGTGACTGCCGGCCAGAGGCTCATACAATTAAAATATATTCGTTTTGAAAGAATTTATGCAAATACAGGGGTGGGCTATAAAACCAGATACCAAAAGAAATACATACAATACCCGTTCTCATGAATTAATTCCATTTTTCTACTGTAAATAAAACAATTTAAATTCCATTCCTTAATTCAGGAAGAGTGAATATCCTAATAAGCTTTGGTAATTTAGAAGTTTTCTTATGGTACGTGAGTTTATGGGGATATCCTGACTTCTAAACTAGTAAATATAAGCATCTATGGTCTCACCTATACGTGGTCTCGGGTAGCAGTCCATCGAGCGTATATTCCGAGACACTAGCGGGCAGATTCACCGTTCTACTCTCCCCACCAGCAACATCAATCGTGTACCCCGTGACCGGGCTCCCCTGTCCACTTGGTCCCTTCCACACGAGACGAAGAGAGGCCGCTGTGAGCGGTGTGGCCCTTAGACTCGTGATCTGAGCTGGGGGACCGGGTGGTGTGGTCATGGCTAAAGGACCCGCCCAGGGACCGGCGCCCGCTGAGTTGACGGCTTGGACGCGGAAGGTGTAGCTTGTGGCTGCGTTGAGGTTTCGCGCTTCGTGTTGCATCTGGTCGCCGGAGTAGAGCTAAACAGGTGTAAAGGAAGGCGACATGAAAAGGCTTCTTAGTTGACTTACACGCCTTAAATTTAAATGACTTACAGGTTGCCTTAAAATGTTTCTTAGTTGGTGAACGAAGAAGATTTATTTCATAAAAACACATATTTTGCGCAGAAGTGTAAGAAAATATTCTCGTATTATAATGACAGAATTTTTCGACATAGTTTCTTTAAAAGTTGTTGTTGTGATAAAGTAAGAATAATCTTCACATAAGGAATTCTTCAGTAGATAAAACCTGTTTTGAATTTTTCACTTTTTTAACGGATTATGTCTTTTACTATGTATGTTTTACTATTTCTTAATTGTGGATTTTCAAATGTTATTGCATAACGTTGGAACGAACACTTTTAAGCTATTTCTCTACAATTTTACACAATTGTGATTCTTATTTTTGAATAAATTATAGCATTCTATCTTAGGAAAGTATTAGTACTATATATACCATACAGCCTAAAGTCTGAATAAAATTAAATGAATAATAAATGGAGCCAAAAGTAGAAACTTATTTTTCAAAAATAAACTTGGAATTTAAAACAATTGAATTTGGAAGCCAAATAGTAGTGTAATGAAATCACTAAACTTTATACAGTTTCTTCTCATTTTTTAACAACAACAAAAATTTGTTATAAGAGGAGGCAGAAATGCGTTTTAAAAGTGTATAATCAATTTCTCATTTTTATTCACTAGTATAATAATGTTCATTATGTCTAATACAAATACACTAATGTGTAATCTCACAAATTCTGTTTGCCTGTTAATGCTGTTTGTTGCAGTGAAACATATTTCCAATATAACTAATATTACATCGAAAAACTCACAAGAACAAAATCCGCATCAGGTCGCGTCTGCCACTCCAATCGATACTCAAGTGCAGCTCCAGACACCGCACTCACAGCAGCAGTACCCTTTGCAGTAGAAGACACACCAAGAGGAAACATTGCGGGCGCCTGCCAACTCACAACCAGGCCACTGAACGACTTGACCTGGCAGTGGAGAGCAGTGGGCGCAAGGGGCAACGCCGGCCCCGATTCCGTGTCCACCGGTGGCGAGAAGGGACCAGGACCCGCTTTGGTGACTGCACGAACTCTGAAGTGGTACCGCCGTCCGGGAATCAAGTTTTCGGCGGTGCATTCCATAGCCTCGCCCGTGTAGATGAGGGAGTCTCTTTGTGATGCGGATTCTTGGTGACGTTTGTTCGGGGAGGCTGGTGGTGTGCTTGAAGCAGGGGCTGCTGCTTTGTGAACAGGAGAGGACTGCTTGGAGTCTGTGGACGACTGAAACATCTGGAATTGTGACCGGAGAAAGAGGCATTGTATTGTGTGAACTAAAGATGGATCGCTTGTTTCGGGAGCTACTTTTATCGCAAGCATAGTATACAGACAAAACAGATCACAAGACATGCACAGACCTTCCTTAATTAAATAAAACCAGACAGTTAATCAGAATGCAGTATTTACGCGGAAAAAATACAGATTACCCTACATAATATTAATCAGTGTAATCTATCTCTTAACCAAACTTTAGTGAATTCTGGCAATTCATTTTTCTTACAAATGGTTTAATTGTACTCATATACTTCACGTACACCTATTTCACTATTTCTTACCTCTCTATATAATTTAATATTAATTTACTATGCCTGAGGAAGTGTATTGCAATTTGTGATGTTTTTCTTTTTATGGTTATACTAAACGCAATTAACTGGTCAATTAAATACGTAAAATAAAAATCTTTAAAAATAGCTTTATCGATTTTTCCCATATCCACATAGTAGCCAAGTACCTCATAAGCAGTGATGGGTGCACCTCCATCCTTTGGCGGCTTTTCCCAAGCCAGATGCACCACATTCCCTCTCGTCCGTCCAGGTACGACCTTCAAACCCGCACACACTCCTGGCGGTACAGCGGGAAGTCGGACCATAAGGGGACTAGACACAGGGCCCCATCCACCACTCGTCTCACAAGCAACACGCAGTCGAAGACAACACCCCGGCTCTAAGCCAGTGCAGGTATACTCCCGCGCAGCGCCACTGTAGGCGACACTCCAAACCTCCTTCTCGATGCTGTCGTTACTCTCATCGTCATCGTCACCGCCGGGAGTTTGCAGCATCTCAAGTCGATAGGAAATCACACCAGCGCCACCCTCGTCTTCGGGTGCCTCCCAAACCACAGTAACCTTGCTAGGGGTGACCTTGCCACGTGTTTGCAACTTGCTCGGCGGTCCCGGTGTGTCAGCCAGTGTGGTGAAGGTAATTGTCTCGCTCCACTTGCTCACACCCTCCTCATTGTGTGCAGCCAAGCGGAACCGATAACGTGTAGAACGACGTAAGTGCTCCAGAAGATATCCCCCCTCGGCGCCCTTGAAAACGGGGATGAAGCCGTGCCCAGTAGCGGTGTCCTCCATTTGCAGAGTGAAGGTGTCGCAGCCGGGGCGCCGTTGCCAGGACAGCCCCAAGGAGTGAACACCCCGATGGCTGAGACTGGGAGGCTCTGGTTGGCTGGGGATAGTACCGGTGGTAGTGAAGGTGGTGACATCGCTCCAATCACTAAAAGGAGAAAAAAACGTTGAAGGATAAATAAATCCACAAAATACACTATACATTGTTGAAATCAAATTTCTCAAAAGTTCCAATGTATTTACAAATAGTTCCCAAAATACACACTTCATTAAAAATAGTGCTAAATAAGTATAGTACTTTGTTCTACATATCAGTAGTACATTAAAAATGTACGTAATAATAAACTATATTCGTAATATTGATATCATTCGGAATCAAAATAAATCAAATTTCGCCCACGTATTTTTTTCTATATTGTAATAGGTTATTTGTTTTAAAATACTATCATGTGAAAAACATAGCATGTATTTACATATGTCACCATATTTAAACAACATCACACGATTAATACTTGACACTATTTCATTTTACACTCACTACAATAAAACAAACAAAACAAGAAAAAAAAGTAAAATAAGAGTGTTCTCGTTATACAATAGTGTCAATTTAAAGGTAAATATAACTCCGTTATAATATCGTGGATAGCTTCATTTTGCTCACCATACCCAACTCCAGATAAGAAGCAGGAAAAGGAAGACATCAGCTCTACACATCCATTTTTAATCCCTTGACTCTTAAGAGCAGTTTTACAGAGATTGTAAAGAGAGGTGGGGAGGAAGAGAGTACAGAAACATCTTTCTCAGTTCTAGTGATGATGCAAATCCTTGAATACAACACTTAAGAAGGAGATAAAGAGGAGAGGAAAATGAGACAGCTGATTAGCGCTACAACTATGCATTTTATACTACTTACAAATTAATATGCACTTCTCATCGCATATCTTCCTTCCACTTTCAATATTCTCATTTTATCTTTCTTGATTAGCTTCATACTACATCTGTATGTGCATTCCACACCCACCACATTACATTCCTTCTGTTTTTGATCTGACGTCATCGATAGACTAAAAATAGTCACGTAAATAACCCGTTAGCGATTTTTTATCCATCAACCAAACCAACACAACAGTTGTACATTCCTGCATAATAATAATAATACATATCCTTTACCTTCCTGGACTAGTCTACTCTCTCCATCATCAATCGATAGTTAGTAAGTAATAAAAGGTCGACGAAACGAGGACAGTAAGCAGCAAGAGAATATGAGAATAGGAAAGAAAGAAAATATGCGTCTCAACTGTAAGATAGAAGACAGTAGCGTCAATTGCCTATAAGGTATTGCCTCTATTTCTCGCTCCCCCTACTCTCTCTCTCTCTCTCTCTCTGTCAGCTGAGCATGTGGTTGTTGTATAAGTGGCGACCAAAAAGGAAAAAGAGAAAGCAACAGAAAAAACAGAATCGAACAAGTGAACTGACAATGACGATAGGGAGAAGGGTGATAATATATTTGCAGTTTTTTGTTCTTATCCCCCTCATCTTGGGGCTGTAAAGAATTTGCAACAGCTGTTATCAAACGTGAAAATTATACCATCGGCTCTACCCTACTTTCACAATATGATATATTGATGAGATGTTATTGGGACGATTTTTTAACTACACAAATCATTGTTATTGTTGTGTTTTCATAAATTTTCTAATCCTACAATTTTTAATGTAATTGAGAAATTATTAATAATACTATACTCAAATTAGACTACTATAAACTGCCACGAAGTCTATTGTACTAATATGTAAATAGCAGATATATAAACTATTATCTAGACTAAAATTGGTAATTTACCCATGATTTACCGAGTACCTACAAAAATTGCCTTATCATCGCTACAACTATATTTTAACCACCTACAATATAAAACAAGAATGCATCGCCCAGCTTTTTATTGAATATATTAAAAAATTAAAGGATACAAATATATTTGATTGAAACATTATCGAGATCATAACAGTAACACTCTTTGGGGAATTTGTACGCGAAATTCGTTTTTCTATAGTCATCAGAATAACCGATATGGTGAGTTTTAGGCAACTATGAAGAAGGCAATTGACCTATTTATGTCTGCATTGAAAATGGTTGTTTATCTTACGCTATTAAAACTGACAATAGATGGGTGTGGTTTATTAGAAAACATGGCTAAATATAGTCCCTAGTCTGATGTCAGGGGTTATATCTCGTTAACATAAAACGAGTAACTGCACTAATAATTATTATCGAAAAAGCTTTGGATTACATAAATGTCGGACTAAATATTTCTCCGCTTCTAATTTTGTAAAATAGTAAAGGGAAACATTACGTGACGTCAATATAGGACAAATCTGGTTACAAACGATTTCACGTAATATTAGCCTCTGTTGATGTACTGCTCGTATCACATAAAGATTATCTAAAAATAGATTACACATACATTATACTTAGTAGAGGGGTGGTTTTGACAGAAAGAACAATAAACAAAGTGGAAAACAGTGCAGAACGTGGAAACTCATTCATTCATTCTGCTTGTCCTTTACAACTGTAATATGTGGCTGCGTTTCCTACGCAGATGTCAGTAAATAATTAATCATGTGTATATTTTCTCGAGATAGTAGTATGTTTCCACAACAGGCATAAAATAGCCTATCCAAATGTTAAAAAGAATGCTAAAAAGCCAATGCTATTAGTGAACTGAGGGTAGTGTACTATAATTAAGTATCTTTATAAATAAATCTGCACTTAAATATGCAAAGCAATATATAATTTAGAACTTTATCGCATTTAAATATCATGTGACAATGATTAATTATCTTCCAATCTTAATTATAATTAGAACAAAATTACAGCCAGATCTGCAGAGTTATTTTTAGTTAGAATTTTAATGTAAATGCTATATATTGTTAACAAAGAGTGAAAACATTCCTTTGAGTAAATAAAATTACATTTTTAGAAACTAGTAGAAACAAATGATACTAAGTGGAGTTGAAATGCACTTTTTTACAATTTTTATGTAAATTTATGCAATTTTAAATTCAAATGAATTAAATAAACAACATAAGTATAAATTAATACAAATATTTTAACTTAAAAAATCATCTAAACTGCAGTTATTTATTAGTGCAGCTTTGGCATAGCTCTTTACCAAAAACACCGGGCCTTCACATTAAGTAAAATCCGTATTATTTTAAATTATATTAAATAGAATTCATACTTCCTATTACGTTGGATTACATAGAAAATATTCCGGACACACAAGTCAAGTATCTTGAACTCACCTCTGACCGCAGGAATTAATTGCAGATAGACGGAATCGATAGTCGGTGGCTGGTGTGAGTTTTGTCGCCTTGTAGTAGCGAAGATTACCTCGATAGACTTCTAGGAATTTGCCCGACTGTTGAGAGATTAGGGAAAATTAAAAAAAGAATTTCGAGGAGCGTTTTCCAAAAAAGTAGAATCACTAACGATTCCAATGTCGCTCTTTAGGAATCGTTCATTCCAAAAGTCGAAATCATTCCATAGAAATTAAGTAGGTCAGGTATCTGATACACACCTCTGCCCGTGTCGTCCAAATCGAAGAGCGAAAATAAATTTGAATTTATATATCAATGAAATGGTTAGTTTGAGTTTTAAGAAAGAATATTTGCACGAATAATATTTACTTTCTTCACTTATGTAATTACTGTATTTACCGATTCATTAAACATATTAGGTTTACACCGATTTGCTTTAAAATGTGTCTTTCGTTTTGATGCTTCATTTAAAATTAAAGACCGACAAAAGAATCGTTTATTCTAAAAGTTTAAAGGTTCCTGACAAAAAGAGCGTTCCTAATGATTCCATATTTTTTTAAAACGCTCGATAATGACAGGAGAAAGTAGTGAAAACAATAAGAGGGAGAAAATTTAATGCACAGGGATGAATAGTTCACATAAGGATGATGTAATCAATAACTTATTTAAAATATCTCAGAAGAGAAGTCACCTGTTCAGTGTCACAGGCGCACTCGAGAACCATGGCCGATATCTTGGCCCCGCAGTCCTGAGAGGCAGTCCACTTGATACTCAGTGTATTTCGGGTCTTGTTGGTGCACTGGGGCGCCTTGGGCTGGGAGGGTTCACAGGGCAGAGTGGTCAAGGGTACGGCAGCTGTCTCCTCGCCGCGGACTCCTTCGTAGACGGCGCAGGCTCTATGGAGGGAAGGGAGGGGGATGAAAGGTACGTGACAGGAGAAAACAGTAAAAATGAAAAGAAAAGTATCATGTAAAGAGAAATAAGCGTGTCATCCCACTTCGCTAATTCCCACTTCACCAATTACTAATTTGCCAATTCCCACTAAATTAACGTTTAACCCATAATATGTAAAGAGTATATAGTGACAAATATGTATGGAGTTAAGAAACAACATTAATAGTAGAGTTAAGAGCTAAGAGTATAGCATGTTACATTGTTATTGTTGTAATTCATTACTGTTACCGAGTTAATTGTGTAATAATGATTGTTCGTTTGAATTTTGGATGTCACGTTTTATATATTATAGAGGTAGATACTAAAATAGATACATATATACATATAATGTGGTGAATTGCTTAAACGTTAATTTGTTGATCAATCGATAACTTATAGCGCCAACGGAAATGTTATTGTAGAAACAACTTTATAATATCATGATATCTGCTCGCCTTTGTTACTCGCTATATTACTTTCCTCGAAATTTTTGCAAAATGATACTCCCGAAACTATTGGCGAAGTGGGAAAAGCATGTGGCGGTAGGATCAAAGATTGGCGAAGTGGCACGCCACCGAAACAAATAAATGAGAGAAAATAAAATAAAATGAGGAAATGTGCAAAACAGATTAAAAAAAATGTATGAAACATTTTAATGGTAAATGGTAATCTTTATCTAAAAGTAAATGATATGAATTAAATAATAATATTTTAATAACACAAAGAATTACTTTTTCGTATACCATTCCAATGTGTATGTATGTATCAATAAATGTGTTTGTATAATATTATATAACTATATAATATATGCATGTGTCAATATAACCAAATTATAAAATTTGATTCTGAACTACTGGGCAGATTACTCAATTATACTAATAGACAAAAATATAGTAAACAGAATAAATAATGAATAGAGGTAAACTAAAGTGTAATAAAGAATTTAAAAGGAAAACAAATCTAAGCTAAATTATTTACTGAAAAGTATAAAAAGTAAAAAAAATAATCATATTTCAATACTAGTACTAGTATTGAAATATGATTATAGTCTATTATAGTCTGATTATAAGACTATAGTCTAAACAATCATATTAGGTATATGTATAAGTAAATTAGAAAGCGAAATTACAATTGAATTGTTTTTAAAGAAGTCAATCATCTTAAACTTCTTATATCTTACTAACTTTGACTCTTACTTACTACACAATATTAACATGCTTTACATTTATTTTCAACCAATTTACTTTTTCTAAATAATGGAATGAAGCGTTATAAGTGGTAGAATGCTTCAAAAATCACAAAAAACTTTATTACGAGTAGTATTGTGGGTTAAAATTTTTTTTTGATTTGCTTAAAATTATTCGATAAACAGACTGCAATGATACGCCATATAAAATACACTGATTAAATCCGAAGAAGTGACTTTCCTTCATTATTATTTTACAAAATTATAATTAGATTCCCTATCAAACCAATTTTGTTAACGACTTTAATGTTTCAAAATAATTAAACATATAATTAGAATCGGGTATACATCTATCAACTATATATACTTTAGTTTGATAATGAAATATAGCTTAGCTATAGATTGTGAACTACAGATAAGTGATTGGGCCTGAGCGACTAAAAAAATTGTAAAAAAAAAGGAAAATAAAAACCTTATCATCAATAGTTAAAATACTATAACTAATTATATGCTCAATTTGTATAGCTAGAAAACCAAATATAAACTATTGTCAATAGTTGAGTTATATTTCACTTATAGATTTTTGTACGAGTATAACCTTAAATTAAGAATGTTTTCTGTTGATTCGTTTTAGATATTAACAAAATGAAGGCAAATAAGCGAACGGGAAAAAACTGGAATGTTAACCGAATATTCACAATTCCAGACAAGAGTTATTAAAAATGGAACTATTTATATCCAAATCCAAACCAGGAAAGACACATACTCGGATAATAAACAGTGTTTTAGTCATGCATATCTCAAGTATATGTATCTGTGCTTCTTACATCTGCTATATATACGGTAGATAAGATGCAATACTGTTTAGGATTATTAATGATCAAGAACAAGAATAAGAAATTTCACATTCTTTATATTAAAGTAAAAATAATAATGTTGAAAGGATATCAATCGATAATCATTAATCTGAGAATTTCATGGAGTTATATTATAATATTTTGTAATATATTATTATCAACATTTATACTTTTCCCCATGCATACATGTATATATAACAGTTAATCGGTCTAAGAACCAAGAATAATTACAATTCTCCAAATTGAAATAAGAAGAAATGAATAAAAAACTAAAATGTTGTCAGCTTTACCACGCATAAATTCAACATAATTAATGAACGAATAAACATAAACTATATAGAATTTGCTGGATAAGTCAACTATAAAATTCATTCTCGATAGAGTACAAAATAATATTTAAAAGTCTATTTAACGTCTATAGTCCATTTATTAAAAACATTTTTTTGCTGAAAATATAGCAACTCATATATATTATACGAGTACAAAAATCGTTTTTACCCAAACCTCAAAAGGTATGAGAGAACAAAAATAGACTTGTTATACAAATCCATAACATCAAATGAAAGTTTATAAATGATCACAGTCTGTTGATAGTTTTGTACCCTTAGGTCTGTAAAACTAATTAAATTGTTGGTTACAGAATAATAAAACAGATATTTTATATGAATTTGACGAAGTGAATGTAATTTTCTATTTTTATATAACTACGAATTTCACTGTTAGATAAAAAGCAGGGCTTACTTTATATGATAGTCACAGGCAGGTTTGAGGTCCTGAAGAGATATCTTGGTAGCCACTCCACTGAAAGAAAAATAATAATAATTTAAAAAGTATAAAAAAAATATTATTACTTCTGAAATTTTATTTAAAATGGACATCCAATATATAGACAAGAAAAACTATCTGTCATTTTGACCATTTTGGTAATAAACTAATAATTATAATATTGTAAATTGATATTTGATAATTTTTTGTAACTCTTTTTAACCTTTTTTTACTAATCTAGTGCCTTTTGGTATTTTATAATTGATCATAATTAATTAAAATGAGCATAGTATATGAAACCTGATCTATAAATTACAGAAATTGATAAAAACAATTTTAATAATGTAACACGGGACTAATCTGTTAATAACTATGTATAAGATATCTGCCCTTTCAAAATTGCTTGAAAACATTCTTAGTGGTTTTATTTTAACTGATATTTCAGGCCACTGCGCAGTGTAATTATACCCATAACCCTTTATTATAACGAGTATAAGGTAGGCCTTAATATAGAGACCTGCACGCTTACAATAACAGAACGGTGATAAAACGACGGATAAAGTCAAGTTTGTTATTTGCAGATAAGAAATTTTAATGTTATAACTGGGATATATGTTATATGTATATGTGGAAAATAAAAATAGTCACATGAGAAAGAGATATACGAAAGAAAGGAAGAATGGAAAAGACTAGAAGAAGAAAAAGAGACAAACGCATTATAAGCTGTAGGATAATGTTATACGCTTAAAATTTCGGTCAACTATAAAGCAGACATGTAATGTCACAACCAGGAAAAATTTAATTAAAAATACAAATCAACAAAATAGGATATCACTCAAAATTATCTATAACAATTATCGGTATTTATAGATAAATCTTTTCGAATTGTAAAGACTGTTTGTTGCAATAGAGTAAGGTAGATACCGTATAATTGGAAGTTTAAATTTAAATGAGACGATCATGCAAGCATTTCATGATATACGCATATTGATTTAAAAGCAAAGATTATCTACTTTGCAAGGAAAGACGATTCGTTGGTCTTAGAATAAAGAGAAAAATACTTAATCAATTAATTTGTCTAATAAATATTATCTCACAATTTATATATGTAAATATAAAAAGTAACAAGTATACATATAATAAAAATACAAATAAATTCAATCATGCAAAACTACAAAAAAAACATATCAATCGATTGTATATAGTATTGACTTCATTTTTTTTAAGGAAATATTGCAACCATTAATAATTTTAAAAATAATTTATTGTATAATAACATGATTAACGTGAAAAAAACTCATTATAGGTAAGCTATAATTTAAAATTATATACATACTTATCAAATATTATATTAATTTGCAGTGCTTCCTTTTTACTATAGCCATATACATATGTTATTAATATTTAAATCTTAGTTTCTTTGCTTTCTTGAGTCTGATGATTTTTGTTTTAAAAACAGAATAAATAATATTTTTTAATCATAATTAAAAGTGAATTCTTCAAATTTTTAAGTTTTCATTTTCCCCCATACAATTTTCTGTAGATTTCCATCTAGCATATAGAATTATACTGCTGAAAAAAAATTAAATGTTGATTCACAAAAATGTCAACGTACTTTATTTTTATATATTATTTTATTGGCTACAGGGTAAGTATGTCTTAGCATATAATAATTTGATAATATACTTAAAAGCTACTGTTTAGGATAGTTAACGTATTATACTTTTCTAATGAATTAAATTTGTAAATATATTTCGGCTGTATGATAATTTTATTATAATTAAAAAACGAAATAATATTAAGGACAACAGGATATTAATATTCCAACTGTTTCTAATTCTCAAATTAAAAATGTAATACTGCAGCATATCAAAAAGTCATTAACCACAAAAATGTCAAAAATGTATATAATTAACAATGTGGGACTTGCATTATTCTTTTTATAAAGTTACAGTACCTGAAACACTGATATAATTATTAACAATTATATAATTATACAATTTCAAATCGAATATAATAATGCACTATAATATAGTTCAAGGAAGAACTGTTCTGTAAAAAAATATAGTCCTAAAAGAAGAAACACAAATTATGTTAAAAGTCGTATTAAATATATCGTATAAAGAAATAATTGTACATAATATGATGATGCGCACTGCATTAACTGCACTACTTTTCCGCAACAAAAACCCTCTATAGATGTCACATAAAGGACAACAAGAAAAATGATAATGTTAAGATAGTAGCAATGACGCTTTTTAAAATATATCTTTGACAAAATCTCCCTCCTCATAAAAAACCATCAGAAAAATGAAGAAAGGGATAAATAAGTCAGACTTGTTTTAATGGAATTATAAATTTAAAAAGGAGAGCGAATGAAAACTGTAATGTACAGTACACGATCACATGATATACAAAAGAGGCAATCAAAAAAGAAAAAGAAGTTGAAGTAGCAGAATGAAAAGTCAACAAGAGTTCATCAGGTCAGATGTGACCAAGAAAGTTAGTTTTCTCTCCTTGCAGAAAGGCAGGGACGGCCGGGGTCAGAATAGAGTAAAGACGGGGTTCTCTATTCACTGCTAAATCTCAACTGTCGTCCATGACATAATTGGTGTCATCTGCATCTTTTCTTGCCCGCAATATATATATATATAATATAAATAGGAAGAGGCCAGTAAGTTATCGCTAGAACAAATAAAGCTATAGATTCCATTTTTCTATATGACAGACAGATCTTTCTTCCTCTAATAATAAAATATTTGTATCCAATAATATATTGAAAAGGTTACAATTCAATGCTTCAATAAATAATATGTGCGGGTCAGTTGTATTCGCGTGATAGATGCGATAAAGGATCGATTAGTCACACACAATCGGTTATACAGGTCAAATAAACTATATTGGAATATATTTCTAGTAAATGAGATATATTAAACATATTATTTTGTGTTTCCTAAAAGAACAGTGGACTTAAAAAATTAAATATTTATGTCAAAAATATAGATAAAATACTAATTCCAAAAAAGAATAAAAACAATTTATCAAGTTAGATACTAAATGCATAATAGATTTTAAGTATATATTTAAAAATGATTAATTATAATAAAAAAAGTGCTAATATGAGAAATATTCTTCCAAAGTAATGACATGTGTGTCGATTACAACGATATATGCTTTAATTATTACGAAGCAATAAGAACGTAAAAAGTAAATGAAGCTATTTAAACTGTTAATTTAACATTTGTAATTACTTTGAAAATAAAGTAAGATATGTCATTAACTAGTTAAAAACGCCTGTTTAATAAGCGGTATATACTCGTATATATGTACACACTAATATGAGTCAAGTTATCTTGAAAGCATTATTACTAAAATAGACGTGATATCAGTCATTATAATGCAATGTAACATACATATACATGATATGCACATGCCTCGTTTCTGATATATAAAAATAGGATTCAGTAGAAAGAAAAAACCATGGAAACAGAAAGAAGAAAAAAAATTGAGAAAGAGAAAGGCAGGTTTGGGCATTGTAGATACCATTCTGATGGTAGCTATACCAATCTATATGGGCACATAATTATGTA
This sequence comes from Invenusta paracnida, assembly GCA_036023295.1. Classification (NCBI taxonomy): domain Eukaryota; kingdom Metazoa; phylum Platyhelminthes; order Proseriata; family Coelogynoporidae; genus Invenusta; species Invenusta paracnida. Next base: position 16,202 of record JAYRBW010042559.1, read on the forward strand.
GTTAGTTATAGTTAGCAATCGTATACCTCTGTAATCTACCTATCTTATAACTTACCAACGTAAAGACATAAAGAGGAGAGGAAGAATAAATAGCTAAGCATCTTCGCAAATAAAGAATAAGATAACTGGGAAGGAGGGAGAAGGAGAGCGGTTGATATATTATTATCCGACCACCAAAACCATGAGAGGGAATATCAATGAATAATTTGTGTACTGTGATACTACTATGTAATATGAGTAATATTAATATCATAAAAAGTGGATATTGCTGTAACTCAAACGCAATTCACTATTTTTCAGTTTGTATTGAGTTTGTAGAAGAGGTTTTTTTCTACGTTTTCAGTACAAATTTGTGTTTAGTTTAAATGCTCGCGCCGTAAGGGAAAACATTTAAATTAAAAACAATTGGGAAATGACCACAATATATGTAACTACATTTTAAATACTACTACTACTGTGTTAATATAAAATAAAATACAAATAATAAGGTATGAAAATATCTTACTTTACATTGTATTATTATTTTAGTTATATTTTTGCATATTAACCAAATTATTGCAATAAATTCAGTAACTAAAGAATTAATTTTAATAATCTAGATGAAATATTAAGAAATGATTATGAATGCTAAACAGTAATTAATGATTACTTAAAGGGTCTTTCTGAATTGCACTATATATTGAACAAATTTAAATGTTCTACAAGATCAGAATGCGACATTAAATACGACAATTCACATCAAAGCAGCGCATGCCACGCGTCAAAACTCCAAAAGGATTAATATCATATAATATAATTTTTATAACACGCCGTACCACGTCATGCATTCGGTAGATAAGTAGGCCATAAGAATTCAAACGCCTAAGGCAAACAATACGAGTATAATTTCACCACAACTATTTCACAACACTCGGCGGCTCGTATTGTGATAAAACAAGTGTGTTAATGATTGCCGCCATTCTTTAATTAAACTTTAATTGAGGATAAAGGCAATTAAACGGGTTCTATTTACAGTAACAATAATTTCGGTAGCTAGTAAACAATTTACAGTAAAATGTGAAATCCAAACTACTAAGATAGAACTAACATCAAACGTATATGTACTAATTCATGAAATTTGTGAGCTTTAAATAAAAAAAAGAGACTTTGTAAATGAACGTAGAGTTAACTAGGTCATTATACCTACATATCTATAAATATCTTGTAATTCATTTTGTTTTTGCTATAATAATACATTATTTTTAATTACAATTGTAAATATCATTAAATTTATTGGTACAGTTATCAGATAAATATAAATCCTGATAAGTTATGTAAATATTCTTAAAAAAATGAAGAATAACCTGTGTTTAATTATACAGTTTTGCAAAAGAGAGAACAGAGTTTTTTTAATATTATAGATAATAATTATGCAAAGATGGATTTATGGATAGAAAATGTAAAATTATAATTATAAAATATCAATAGTAATTATAGTATTTACTAGAAAACAGCGGAGACTAAATAATAATTCAAAAATGTAATACTTACAATGAATTATGTTATTTTCACAAAATTATAAGAAAAATCGATCCACTGTACTTTTACCCAGTATAATGTACTTTACAACCCATTGTAAGTTACAAAGCAGACAAATATATGTTTTACTATAAAGTAAAGAATCTATAGGAATCATATCGCAAGCAAAACTAAATTGTCTCAACATGTTAGAAAAATGTTGAAATAAAATATAATTTATATTCAAGATATATTTAAAACATAGGCAAAAATGTACAAAGCAGAATTAGCAGTATGTTTTTGTATATAACGCAACATTTAAATTTAAAGGTCAATAAATAAATCGTCTTATCAAAATAGAAAAAGAAGACACAGACAAATTTAGTGCTCTAACAATACATCTTAAATAATACTTTATAATTTCGTATATACTATTCGTAAGAATAGTGAATTCGTTTAAATCCCTTTGATAAGGTCTTCAGAAGTATACTTATTCATATATACGATAAACAAGGATATACTTATAATAGCCCTTGTTCAGTAAAATAATGTAATTAAGAAAAAATTGTGAATATATATAAATCTATAAACACCGAAACTGTACTTTTTTTATAAGTTAGTACCACAGTTTTCAAACTTTAGATTTTTTTTAATTTAAAACACAATAGGAACAAAATGTATCAAGGATTATTTTTTCATTATTTAGAAAGGAAATTATTCTATCCAATATATCAGGATATCTTTTGAAAATGCACTAGATTTAAGATAGTTGTAAAATAATTAGTTGTACTCGGAATTTAACGAAACATGGAGATAGCATGCATGTTATACATATATAATGTATGTATATTTATATATCTACAACTTTTACTTTTACAAACATAAGGTTACATACGAAAGTTACAAGTCATAACTAATATTTTAAAACCATATATTCAATATGTTAGAGAGTTTAATATTTAAAAGTAATTATGTGTCAATTTCTAATCAATAATACTATACTATATGCAGAATTTCCAAAAGATAAACCCAATGTAGTAACTTACGTTTGAAATGTTAGAGGACAAAATAAAATCAATTCTTAAATTTTTCTTTCAAATCAAAAAGAATTATCCAAGATTATAATACCAAAGCTATACTATACTTCATACAATATAATGTATGTACACATTATGTATTTAAGAGAGATTTCCACATCAATAATTCAAGACAGTGTCTGTCAAATATTTGTCTGTTTTCTCTTAAGATGTCATGGATTTTCAGACGTGTCTATGAGAGAGGAAAAAAGAATGGAACAAGACAATTTCTAAAAGAGAAAAAGCACCGCAATTTCGAAAAAATCACACACAAGTTATTCAAAGAAAATTTCAAGAAATTTCAAATAAAAACATGTCCCTATCGTATGGCGATGTTGTATATATATATATGTAGCTTAGGCCAACTTAACATATATACTCGTATGTAACATGTTATCTGTATATGCCGACATTTTGCTTCATAACATATTCTGTTTCTTATGCGTTTTGCTCAAAAAGTAATTTTGCAATTTCCATAATTTACCACACACTTATTTTAGAAAGAAATAAACTATTTTGTAAGTATAGTATATATATATAGAACTGTTGTCCAAAAGTGATTGAAAAATACAACGAATATTTCTTCAAAGAGTATAATACAAAACTATTATCATTATCGTGAACATTTACTTATTAACTTTTTACGTATAGTGCACAGATAAAAATATATATTAAAAGGATGAAAATAGAACACCATAACATACCTATAAATAAGATATTGTGACTTAACAAATAAAACAAAACAAACCTTATTAGAAAACGACAGTAATTCAATCACTCCAATGCACTCGTTATCTTGCATATATATGATGTATACAATATCTATATATATGTCTCTTTTAGTATTTTAATATGCTATTACAGCATTTCATACATTATGCGTAAATAAATTAAACAACAATAGCATTAAACATTTTTGTCAAGTCTAAAGATAAACAAAACATTTTAAGGATTAAAACGAATTCCGCGAGTATACCGCTGAACATGAGCTCAATCGAACCATTCCACAGATGTCGTAAGAATAGTGGTACTCAAATTTAGAGCCTTTTTCATTTTAAAGAAATAAAAACATGTCACCTTTTTAATGATGCAATACAGTTGCGTGTAACATGGAAAATATAACTGAATATTTCTAAATGAGAAATTATTATAATTGTTTACAGGATAAATATTGAGAAATGATCTGCAATACAAACACTTTTAAAAACCTTTAAAACAGTCAACATATAGCAGTGAAAGAAAACAGTTTGAAAATCGGGAGTAATATTTCCAAATTTCTATTTAAAATATTACTTACAATACAGGTATTTTCAATGTTAAAAACAAATATTTCAAGGAAAGAGATCAATACAGATAAGAAACTAAAGATCAATATTTCTCGTGACATCATTTATAAGAATAGATATCACAATGTAATTAAGTTATATTACTACTAATTATAATTATTAGATTATACATTATTCAATTAATAATTATTAATCTACCTCTAATATCTAAACCCAAGGCAGTAGGCTGTGGCCTCATTCGAGCAACCTACGTTGAAAAAAAATAGTATATCACAAGATTAGACCTTTTTTGTAAAAGTTACCATTTAAAAACTATTTTATATATAAACATGTATATTGAAAATAATTCTACGTTTATCGTGTAGCACCGTTATAAATTAATTAGCATGTGAAGTCCCATAGAATTTGAGCTAAGTAAAAAAGAGAAAACACTACCTTTAGCTCCTTCCTTATAAGCTAAAGAAAAACATTTGAGATGAAGAAAATTATGTTGAATTTACTCAATAATATTTTCACGCATATTAGAGTAATGCAATAATCACATTGTCTGTCCCTCAAACTTCAACTAGTCAGTTTAATTCGATTCTAGTAATATTAAGTCGAATTTATGTTTACAAGCTTTAAAATATGCATGTTTTATTCTGGCTCGTTGGTGATTTGCCGATATATCCTTTTTAATCATCATATTTTGTAAAGTTGGGAAATCTAAAAAAACGTATAAAAACTGCCTCACTTTAAATAAAGCTTATCACCTCACAATAAAAATATATAATTCCATCGTACATTAGCAAAACATGCAAAAAGTGTATTAGCTCATAACTTTATAGAATTGAAATGTGTCTTAATGTGTTAGCTCCTTTAAAAATAATTTCTAACTTTAGATATCAATGTTTTTTACTAATGCACAATCTGTCAGGTTATTCAGAAGGTAATATAAAACGTCATAGAATTCGATATATTGTCCTTATAAGTATCAAATTATATATATGTAAGATTTTATCTTTATAATATAAACGTGTCATCATGGATGAAGAAATTTATTTGTATCATTAAATTTTAACTAATCTATTTTACAATTCGTAAAAATATTCAAAATGTAAAATAGAATTTTATGTTGCCTGTAATAGGTATCAATTTACTTACCTGTTAGATTAAATCTTTATAATATAATCTTGGTAGAACTAATTTAGATGTAACATTAAAAAAACATAGTTAGTTAAAGTCAGACAATATTTTTTTAAAGAACTAATATTTTTACGATTATTTAAATTGTTATGTGATATTTAAAGCTAATATATAAAATATAAGCTAAATATATTAATTGAGAACAATAAATGTCCAACGGTGTATATAGCGGTCACCACCTTATGAAAATGTGGTGATAAAAAATCTGAAAGTACATTAAAATTAGAGAATAAATGAGAGTAAAAAATTAAACATATAATTTGAAACTTTGTATATCTGTTGAAACTACGGCTATACAGTAAAGTAACCGCATAATATTTGTTATTCTTTGTCACTTGTCAGAATATATAATATTATTCTCTAGTAACATGTTACATTTATTTGTATAAGCGGTAAATAGGAAGTAAACAAGACTTTTAAGTTATTTGAATACAGGCTCAAAAGGAAAAATATTTTAATTGAATGAAGCATCTAAACCACCAGTAATACCAGCAAAATGGAAAATAATAAAGGTATGCAGAAAGAAAGAGAACAAACTAGAAATTAGTATAGAAGCAAAAAAGCAATTAAATATAATAAATGCAATTTCAGGGAATGCATTCGAAGCCCTTAAATGTAGATAAATGGTGCTACATTTGTTAGGGAGCAAATGGGGGAAGAGACACTAATATCGAATATATCATTTATTTAGATTGGCAATCCATAATATTGGTACATATTCCACCGTTACAACACCGAAACAGGCGCAGAGATGCCTTTTCACACATTAATCAGATCTAGGAAAATGCTCTTCTAATCGCCAAAATTCAATAATATGTAGGTAGATATCAAAATATAAATTTGACTACCACAATCTCGATAATGTTTCGAGTGAATAATATGCTTGGATTAAGTAAACTTATAGAGTTTAAATCTTTGTTATGAATCATCAATTACGTAAAGTCTAGGCGATCTGAGAGTTAAAACTGACTTTTTTTCAATTTTAATGAATGACAAAATCATGGTGCATTTGAGATTTTGACTTTTATTTAAATCAACGTCGGTCTAAAGTAGACGTCTAGTCTGCCAATCTAAAGAAACTAATTCAGACATCAATGCTTGCAAACTATATCGGGAAGGCGGGAGGGGTGGCGCAGCTTGCAATGCAAAAAGAGAAAGAAAACTAGAAAGAGGTTACAAAGCTTCTTAGCGCAAAATGTAAAAAGAAAAGAATGACCGGGGTTATAAATCTGTCAAGTAAATAGACAAACGATGTGTGTAACTCGAGTCTTACTGTGTAAAGGTCATTTCCTGGTCTGTACTGGATTGGGAGAAGGTATAAGGGAGAGGGAAATGGGAATAAGGTCACAAGGACGTACAACAATCAATCAATCAATGACAATCAATATATTGATTCTGTCTATTGCAACATGAATATTATTATTACTGTATAAAGCATTCATGAAGGTAGACATATATCAAATTACAATATAATCCTAAAGTTTAAGATATTTAAAAAAAAATACAATTATCAACAATCATATACAACAACGATGAAGCTAATACAACGAATTAATAGAATAGTTTATTAACAAATGAGGAGAGGAAATTTCTAAAGATGCGGTAGAAGAAATCAATAATTCAAATAGACACTGACGCATGACGTCAAACAAGAAACAATAAATAATAAAAAGACTGCAAACTGAATTTATAAATAAGTTAACTAAAGATATTTATTCGCACTGATATAACTGATCTATAAAATCGAAATATGTTTTATCCTAAATTTAATAAAACTTTAATAAGTAAAAAACTCACATTTGAACACGCATTCAATACCAAGCACGTCAGAAATATGCACACATTCCCTTTGACAAATAACTACTACCACTTTGTTTGCATTTAATAAGAGCTGCTTGATTTTGAATTTCACTTCTCTAGTTTTCGAGTGATTTAATCATCTATTAATTATTGTGAGCGGAATAATTGCACTAGAAAAGAACTCTAAATTCATAATATATAAACAAGTGACGACAACCTATATTTAGACTAAGGGATCTTCTCAGCACGATTTCTCTGCTGCTATGTCGGAATTTTCCTTACTTGTCTCATTTAGTTATTTATATTTCAAGTTTTAGTGATCAAATTAAAATCCCCTATCCATTGCGTTAATAGATTTATTTCCCTAATAATGTTGTTCAATTACGCCTCCTATTTGTCTAACCCTGCTATATACTTTCCAAGTTAAGTAGAGCGGTTAACATGCGGTGAACTCACCTGAAGACACACTTGTAGCCAGAGTCAGGCCCGTTCTCCGATAGGAGCAGTTCGAAAGTGAGATCACCCGAGTAGAGGTCTACAGGCGAGTCTGCCGAGATCTCTGGAGGAAAGAGTTGGATCAGGGCGTTCCGTGACTTCACTTCCGAGACCTGGGAGTGTACATAGAGAGCACAATTATATTTACCTTTAAAATGTTCAAAATAAATTGATTTTGTTTAACATACGTCCAATTAAAATAAATTTGTCCCATTAAAGTAGTATAACTTCTTAAGACTCCTTATGACTAGAAATATAATTAGAAACCATTACTATTTTCTTAAGCATGATTAATTAATATAAAAATCTATAAACAAATAATTGAACCAATAGTTACTATAATCGAGTATAATGAAGTGCATTGTACCCTCAAAAAGGAGTACACACAAATAAGTCTTAATAAATTAGTCCCCATAGATCTAAATTAAGCAATTGATAATACGCTCAATGCTACTGGTAAAATTTGAAATAACAATCAAGTGATATAAATTGCAGAGTGACAATGCTTTTTTAGTCACAAACTTAAAAGAACCGCGAAAAAATTATAAACAATTTGTTAATAATTAAATAATTATTCGATAAAATAGGAAACATTTTATTCAAAAGCAATTGCCAAACATTTGCCATCGAATATTACATATTCAAGTACATTCAATCATATTGAAGCATTTCATTCTAATTTCATGTTGATATATAGGTACTCAAAATTTGAAAATGTGCATATGACTGCATTTAAAGAAGCTAACCATGTCGAAATATCAAAGTACAATATATAGCTTTTAAGATGATTGGATATGTATTTTACCCCTGTAAAAAGGGGTTAAACAAAATTATGTCAAGTAATGTTTTAGCAATGTATTGGCAACTAAAATATATATTTTTAATTATTATAATAAAAATATGACCTTCAATATACATGAATGGCACTATTTAACAAATATACACTAAAAATATGAATATAACAAATTATAGGAACTATTAAGCCATACTACCAAACTATTAAGTGTTCATTCAAGTATGTATAATAAAAAACGATATATTAGAAAATGCAAGAGTCTTTTAATTTGTTTGAGTCTATATTTTAACCTTTTTATATTATAATTGCAGTAAATTTTATGAAGAAACTCATATAATAATACACTATTGATTTTATTTCACAAATTATGTTGACAAAACAGATATTAGATAAGAATTCTAGACAACTGTTGTAATTTCCAAAAAAATCTTTTATGTAATGCTATATTTCAGTTTAAAAAAATAATTTTAAATAATTCATTTTCTAGCGATGTAAAAATTTAATTGAAAAACTATCTTTTCAAAGCTTCCCGAAACAAATAAACAACAATTTAAAGGATAATTGGTAACACACATTTCACTAATCCTGGTAATTGCAATGTCTAATATCATTATAAGACTCTGCCTCAAAACTCATGCTCTTAATTAACAAAATAAAATCTTCCATCTCCTAAAAATGAACGATATAAGTACGTCATCTCAACTTAATTACAAATATGTCAAGTAAGCGCCCATGAATGACTTGAACTAATATTAATCTTCTATACGAGCAAATACAACAATATCCAACTAAGTTTTTTTTTCTATTCCTTTAGATAAGTAGTCAGATAATTCATGTTATTCTGCGTGCATAATAAGTAAAGTAATATTTCATTCTTCAATTCACTTCATGTGTGTCTGTTCTTTCTGTGGGTTTGATTAAGCTAATTTGTCTTTTTGGTCGTTGTTCTTACTCTGAACCAAGGTGTTTGCATATATATATATAAATAAACCGATCTGGTTTCGTATTTATTATCGTAAAAATTAGGTAGTTCGTCACTGATCATTATACATAGTTTTCAGTAAATATTTCAACATCTACTCTGGGGAATAGTAGCCAGTACCAGTACACTTGTATGTCCTAACTCTCAACCCGAGTTATATTATAGCCGTATAGATAGCTAGAACAATAAATCTACATTGTATAATAACGCTTATCAGTTATGAGAAACGAAGGAAAGAAGGAAGAATAAATTATAGCCTCGAACTAGAAGTTGGTATACATTCACTCTAGTCGTTTATTTCAGTCGAGCATCCAATTTCAATTCCACTTCATGAGAAGGGCCTTCAGTATTATATTCTGCAGTATACTTATTACAAGTGTTCAAAAATTCAAAAACCAACGGCATAGTGAGACAGAATGCCCCGATAACTTCCGGAAACATAATATCCACTCCAGCTGTGGAAGGCTTTTTATTATGCATACTCTACTATACTCTATAGTTACTAAATATATACTATAATACTTGTAGTATTGTTAGCATTGGGAGAGACATATCATTCATCGCAAAAGCGCCAAAACCAATCGATCACCAAGTTCAATGTCTTTTTCCAACTTAACTATGTAACCCAGCTATGAGAATTGACCTAATCGTGCCAAATTTCGATCTGTTGTATTTATTTTTCTCTTTGAAAATACATAATATGTGCTTTTCTAATAGACCATTTTAAAGTTAGTTTATAAAAATAGACAATTCGAAGAATGATATTTTTAACTATTAAACAGTATTTACATGACAATTAAAATATGAACTAAAAGCTTGGTTAAAGTATAACAGCTATGTAACAATTATAGCATGAAATAAAAATGAAAAGTAGATTTATCATATTACATATTTTCAACATTAAAAGTAATCAAATTAGGATGTAAACAATTAAAAACAACAAGTAAAAAAGTTAATAGGTATCTTGTCTAGACGGAATCGACAAAGTGACAATTGAGCTGCTACCGGAAATCCAACAAATATGTTTGCCTATTCTACATAATTGAGATGTTTGGAAAATAAAAACGCAACAACAGAACAAGTTGACAAATTGTATCCATTTTCAAGTAGGACGATGCAAGTCGAGTCGAAAACTATATACAGGAAAATTAATTGCCTTAATGTCATCGACAAAAAACTGCACAAGAAGATTTTACATGATAGAAGTTGCCCTCACATCGACCCACTACTACGATCTAACAGAATGGCTTTAGGCACGGTCGAATCATCACTGAAAAAAGTATTCATAATTATAGACAGAACATAATTATTTTTCAAAAGTGGCAATGTTGCTTGATTAAAAATCAATAAAATCATACATTCTATCATAAGATAGAAAAAATAATTATAAAGATAAATATTTTAACCTTATTATTCTCTAAAATTGTCAATATAAATTTTTGTTTATATATATATACAATGATACTTTAATTTTTTTGAACGATTTAAATTACGCACAGATAATAGAAATTAAAACAATATAATATAGAAAGGTTGTGGCTATTAAATATAATAAAACCTTATGCGGAGAATAATTCATATTACTAAAACTATACAAAAATAAATAAACTCAATAAAGTGGAGTATAACTCACTATCATTATTTCCGTTATTTCTGGAATACATAAATTAGACTTAAAACTAGCACTTTAAATGCAACAAAGGAGAAATAAAAATAAACTAAAAACGGTTTGGGAAAAGATAATTTCTCGTACAATTAGAAAAAAACGCTATGAAAACTGCCGAAATAAAAACGCTAAAATACTAAACTCATTTTATCCTAATAACGTATGAAGGTATCTCGAGTGTTATAATCAACTATTTTCACGATAAACAGTCCTAAATTTAAGACAGCCGATGCCCCCTAAACAACTATAGAATTACGACATACACACGCAAAAGCAATTCAGACGTCTAGAGAAACTGCTATTTTTTATACAATCAATGGATAGATATATAGATAGGATGCTTTAATCCAATAAAAACTGACCGTCACGTCACTGCTTTGCTCTGCAGGTTACTTTTTCTTCCTTTCCTAAAATGTCTTCTCTTGCTCAATTGAACTTCTTTCCCATCATCTCCTTTTCAAATATTAATATATGTATATAATATATTTAATTTATAATATTCTCGAAACGTGTTATTTTTCTTTCCGCTTACACCCACGCACTTGGCTAGGTGCTGATTACTATTACCAAGAGTTCATTTCAACTTTCAGGGATAATTACATTAAAATTGTAAACTCAAATAAATCCCTATACAGTACAACAGGATAATCAACCCTGTTGTTATTACATAGAAATGTTCATGCAAATAATACAATGTCGAATATAATAAATAACATATAACAAATCACAAAAATCATATTTGTAATCGTATCTTATACATAAAGCCTACCGTATATGACGAAAATGTCTTACAGTAAAAAAATAATCATATGATAAATTAGGGAAATATTTGTTTTACATAATATTAAACATTGTAATGCTAAATAGTTTAGATAAATGTTTATAAATAATTTATTATTAAATAATAATTTATTATTAAATAATAATTTATAATTTAATTTAATTATTTTATAATAAATATTAAAAATTATAATAAATTAAACTTGTAGACTAGCAAATTATTAAACTTAGTTTCTAAAGAAAACCTTTATTCTGTATTATTAATTGATAAAAAGCCCCGAGCCAAAAGAGATAACTACATATGAAAACTAATACAGAGAAAATTTCAAAATAGTAACGAATAAACTTGACCAATTCTTATCATGATGTCATAAAAGTTTGAAAATAACTTTCTAAATAACAATAACAAAAAATATATTAATCCAATTTGAAGGCAATAAGGTTTGACAAGTCAGTATTTCTCCTACCTTGGCCGGTGACATGGTACCAAGAATTTCCTTGATAGTGCGTCGCTCCTCATCCTCGAACACATTCTCTTCCCCGCTCGAAGAAGTGCTGTGAGGGTCCACGCGTCGTGTGTTCCCGTTCACTAAATGGACAAAAGACGAGAAAGAAATCGATAGTTAATTGAATAACCAATTAAATTATATCACAAAGATTTAATTGTGGTAGGTAATGATATATAATTATTAGTATACATAACATATGTATATATACAGATATAGAAATCCATAAAAATTCTAAGAAATAAATACTTTAGCAATTTTACTATATACACGCTGGCAAATGAGGGGTGACAGAATGAAGTCGTGTCGAAAAATAGATTCCACTTGTTTGCTGTTTGCCTAACTGGGGTATGTTGTGGCTTTTTTACATTATAGCTAGTGAATAATCTATTTAGCAATAGATTCAAATATATCGACATATACTTTTATATATATTAAAACAAAGTTATTTTGAAATCTGCAAATAGAATAACCTTAACTATTATAAATTTAAAATTAATTTATTGTAATTATTTGACGTGATTTTTCTCTCTAAATATTGGCTTCGGCTAACTGATCTCATTCTGTCAGCTAATGTCGTCTTATATTTCTGTCGAATTATGCTCTCTGCATATTTGTGACTTTGTGGATAGAATAAAAATTGTATTTCTAATCGAGCCTAAGTGCATTAAAAATACGGTGATGCTTTGCAATATTATTGTCTCTGTTCAAGTCGTAATATAAGACACTTGTGCTTTTAACATACAAAACCATATATGCGACACCAGTGCATATATTCAAAACTGGATTATTCTTATTTCAATAATATGCAGCTGGAAACAACGCTTACGTCATTATTTCTAATTGTAGTTAATACATATGTATAACAGTAAATATAACATTTAAAAGTGCGCAATAGAATTCTATCATATTACAAACAAAATCATATTAACTGAACAACTATTTAAAAAAAAAGACACATTTACTTTAAAAACGTATAATAAACTATACTTTGAGCAGATTGTTTTACTAGCAAGTAATCTATAAAAATGTGGTTTAATTAAATAAAATATTTACAAAAAGACCTTACATAAAGTGTCTAATGTCTTGACTGTATATGTGTGTATACATAAGCTATAATAATAAGATTCGATTTCATGCGATTTATGTGCAAACAAAATATATGTGGGTACGATTCTTTCTACGTTTCTGTAAGCTTTGTTTATTGCTAACAAATTAGATTGGTTCGATGTTATTTTCAGATTCGACAAAAAAATTAAATTACCTAGATATAAGGCATAAGAAAAACAACATATCAACTATATCAACATTGTATGCTTTGAAGCTAAGAAGCTTTCTAAAATTTCGTTAAATCAATAACTAATACCAATAGTTAGAATTAGCGAAGCAAACATTATAACACGAACTACATAAATCAATTAGTATCATAAAGTAATAATAATTGATTGAAGCTTCAACTCTAATGACATGGATTTCAGTCGATACAATCATTTTAATAACTAACTGTTTTTTTAAGACCATAGAATTTAATATCCACAAGACATCGCACGTAATAAAATAGTTCTGGTTCAATGTTATGTATTATATTAAGACAACGTTGATAAGTTCTTTATAATTTAGAAAAGTTAAAAATAAACTTTTCATTTAAAGTATAAAACATAACACGATACCAATTATTAATTCTACAAGTCCCCAATCTAATTATTCTATCTACGTAAATCCTATCATATGCAATAAAATCAAACTTTGATTCTTATTAAGATTTTAAAAAGTTTAGTTCAAAAATATAAATTAAGAAATATGTAATAAATTAAAACATTCAGGATATATAACTCAATAAATTACGTCTCCGTGTATATAGAGACATTGAAAAGCGAAATAATTTTGTCCTGTAATTAGAGACTTAAGGACTGCTAAGTACACACATAGATACTTGTACAAATAAACCAAATCCACGTGTCAAGTACACTATAATAATGCAAAAATACACGCAAATACCAGCAGATATACACGTTCCTACAGACCCATATCGCTACATTTTATATACAACGAAATTGAATTTAAATAAAATTAGAATATAATTCTGAGAAGTGCGGAGAAGAGGATTAAAATTATAGCCTGCAGGTAGTACCCTGCTAGTACCCAGCTAGTAACCATGGTACCTAGGCTAGGTATACTGCTCAAATGAATCCGAAGTGTAGACATTACAATCACAAAGGTTAAGGCCCAATATAATTGAAATGGTGAATGTTCGCGTTTCACCCTTTCATTTAGAATAACATGTAAAACATGTCTAGACGACTAGATCAATGCTTGAACAATTATAGTTTCTGGATAATATGTTTTGTTTATATTATCGATTAATACTCATTCCGTAATTGTAGTAAGAATACATGTTAATTCATTTTTTAAATTGTACTAATGTTTTACTTTACAGTCAAAATTAATTAAAATAGATTAATTAATCAAATTATTTACATATTCGATACAAAAGCAAAAATGCAGAGATATTATAAAAATAAATATCAGAGAATTTAAGTTCTTGGCTATACCCATAATAGAATAAAAGAAAGTAATGTGTAAAAACACTCACACCCAATAAAGTGTTTTTACACATTAATATCATATATTATAATTTACTTTTATATATTATAAATGGATTTAAGCGTCATGAGTATAAAAATCCTAGTCTCAATCAGTTAAAGGATAGCAATAAAATTAATGATTTCACATATACTTTACAACATTTTTATTACAAACGAAATTTATATACAACGAAAAATATTCAAATCCCACGTAGTTGATGCATATCAAACATTTTATCAGAATTGTTGATACTATCTATAAATAGGATAAAAAAATATAAAATTGACTCAACTAATGAAAAACTAATATGTAATATTGTCTAGACGGGTCAAAAAGTGAAATATGCCAGAAAGAGGGTCTAAGAAAAGAAAGAAGAAGAGATGCTGTGATTTTCAATTTATGCCAGGATATCCACTCATATTGGGCAGCCATTTGAGAAAAGGGAATATTTTATCGCAGAGATGTAATCGTTGAAAGGGAAGAGAGTGGGGGGGGTAAAAGCATACAATTGAAAATATGCACAAGACGCAGTCATCAATAAATGATTGATTGGAAGAAAATGGGTTCTGACGGGTAAGGGTGTGAACGACCATCCAGCCAGTATTGGTTGTGTTATGACTGTCCCGTTGCGTTGTCTTTTTGATTCCTCATTTATATTCCAAAAATATATGCATTGAATATTTAAATTAAAAAAGTCTAGAGAAACATGGAGGAAAGGGGAATCTCAAACGAAGAGTTGAGAAATCGGGAGGTGACCATTATTTTAGTAATTTTAATCTCAAGACAACTGGGTCGAGAATAACATAATATATTCAACCGTCAAGTTCTTAGGATTGTAGTAATACTCAGTTCTAAAGTTAGTATCTTGAAGAATTACGTAATAATCCGGACATCCTTTCCAGCGCATACCAAATGACATTAAGCCAGCATAGGATTCTAAAAACTTATTTTTCTCTTAGATTCATATAGACAAAAATATAGGAAGAAATGGGTATAGGCATACACATTGTGCCTTGTATTTATAAAAGTGTCTCGTAGAAATTTATAATATCAAACTATTTATGGTAGGTTGGTGTATCCCTCATTATTATTGAAACAACATATATTTACACGAACAACTGAAGCATTATGCAGGAGTTAGCAAGCTGGATTTCAGAAAGACAGAGCGAACTAAGAACAGAGACTGCAAGAAACTCCTCAGGGGCGAGATCAGCAACGGGGAAAATGTGGAACCCATCACGATGCTTGAACTAGAGAAAGCTATTGCCAAAAGCAGAGCAGGGGGCGCCGCAGGACCGGATGACATCCCCCCAACGTTCCTAAAAGCCCTGGGGCATCAAGGGAAACTCGCTCTCCTTGACATCTTCAATGACTCTCTCAACACAGGCTGGTGCGCTCAAGTATGGCGTAATGCGATCATTATCCCTCTCCTAAAAGCTGGCAAACCACCAAGGGATATGAGCTCCTTCCGTCCAGTTAGTCTTACCTCTTGTGTCGTCAAAACACTAGAAAGGATTATTGCCAACCGCATTTACAACCTAGCGGAATTCAAAAACTGGATCAACCCGTTCCAAGCCGGTTTCAGAAAGAACCACAGTTGTGAAGATATTATTTTAAGAATTACTCAGGACATCA
>JAYRBW010042560.1:0-11598 GCA_036023295.1 Invenusta paracnida
TTGTTTTAATACATAAAAAAAGAAACTATGTTTGGAAAGTCAAAGATTATAAAATGCCTAAACACTCGTATTATTTTTAACAGCAGTTTTTGGACACTTGTTTAAGTCAAACTTTTTCGTTTATACTCAAAAAAGTTAAATTTTCTCAGTAAAAAATCTTAAAAAGGTAATAAAAAATTTTCCGACTAATTTTGAAGCTGATCATTTAAATTTGGGTTGGTCGGTGGACCCGAACTAAGAAATCAAATTTATATAGCCTTATACAACTTTAAATGTCAATTTCTAACTTTCAAGTCTTACATTTTATAGAAGTCTTTATGCTCTTTCTAATATTATAAAATTTATGCTACTATACATCAAACTAATATAATTAATTTTAATTTTAAAATGATATAATGTGTATAAAGTTGCTTTTTGATCATTTCTGTAACATTTTTTAAATAATACATTTTAAAATAATTGGTACTATAATAAGACTTTTAAGCATGTCAAAATTATATTAAAATATACTATACATATGGGTTAATAGAGTCTGATTGAATAAAATAAGTTTTAAATCATCTATTGAAATAATGTTAAAATAATTTTGAAAACAAATTCAGCTTCTCTTTATATCTTATAAGATATAAAAATATATATAGAAAACGAAGATATATTCTATTTTTTTACCAAAAGAAATATATAGTGGGAAAAATTATTTATATAACACAATTAAAAAATAAATAATTTAGAAAATTGTTTTTATGGTGTTTCTATAATAAATTATTGTGATTTTTTTTAATCTAAATTGTTAAACATAGTATATAAACTAATTTAAATTACATTTTTCTATAAGTTTATTGATATATATATATCAATCCTATTAAAATAAAATAAAATATTTTTTTATTAAAGTTATACAAAATAGTAATTTCTGAGCCTGTTTTGATCACAGTTACCTATGTTAAAAAAATTGATAAAATTATATATTTTTTCCTTTAAAAATGTAAAAACTTATTTTTTTATCAATTTTAAAAATAAAACAATTAAACATGAAAAACCCTATTCTAATTATCTGACAAAAAAAATTGTATAAATCTTTAAATTTGAAATTTCCCCCTATAGTACAATCTAATGTCCATAATATCACACTACAAAATGTTCTGTCTTTAGAATAAAACATTGCTCCATGAGTCATTTAAGCTACCAGAATGGATCCATTGTTAAGTAACTGGCTCATAAGACATTTAAAGGCACCAGTTCAATATTGATAATAATTCCAATTTCACAAACATCTAATTTTCAAATATTTTTAATTTAATTTAAATGTTCACTCTTAATTCTTAAATATTTTATTTATAAATATTAAATGAATTTTAACTCAGAATTCAGATATAATTGAATCAGTATGATTAAGAATAGTATAGTAGACTTATAGTCAAAAGGTAACCATGTCAAAATGTACCCAAGTCAAAACATAACCACATAAATATCATTAATCATTGTTCAGTTGTGCATACGATATTGATTTTCTAACATGAGAATCCATACTTTTTGGCTTAATAAAACAAAGTAACCAATTCTAACTTACATGTATATACCTACCATCAATTTATTCTATGTGGCTATATTTTGAGGGTATGTTTTGGTGCAGTTATGTTTTGACCTGATCCTGTATAATAATGACTTTAACAGTCAAAGCATAAACATGTCAAAACATACCCAAGTCAAAATATAACCATATAAATATAGTTGATCATTGATGGGTTATACATACAATATTGATTTTCTAACATGGGGACTCCATCTTTTCTTGCTTGATAAAATGAAGTAACCAATTCAGACTGACATTGCAAGGACATGTCATTATTTTTTCTATGTGGTTATGTTTTAAATTGGGTACATTTGGATGCAGTTACATTTTGACCTGATATCATAATAATACTAATAATATCATACTCCATAATCACTAATTTATGACATATGACTATGTCTAGGTATACAATACCTATTCATTAACATGATCTAAAATGATCTAGAAGTATTTAGACTTATGGTAATAGGTCATTAGCTAATTAGCTAAGCAAACTATGCAGTAGGTATAATAGGATAGTTGGAAATGTTGTGTTTTTCAAACAGCTACAGAGAAAAATAGAAATTGATTTTAACATTGAGATTTTATATTTAACAATATTCATACATCTATCTCAATGTGAAAATTTCATGAAAATTGGTTCAGAAGCTTAGAAGATATAGCACTTCAAAATGCACTTCATTTTGGAACAATTCTTTCTTTTTTATTTTTTTATTTCTTTCTCAAATTTTCATCTAATAACAAACTTTGTATCTTTAATATTATCCAATTTATTTGTAACTTTGAATGCTAAAACAGTGAAATGGGAGGATTAAAAATATATTAAAACTGTTCCAATCTGATGTCATGAAGCTTAGATAATTAGTTTTTAAGTTAATAAGTTTACAATTATCAAATATTCTTAAGGATTACATGTTCAGTGGTTCAGCATAGTTAGTTAGTAATATATCAGATTTCTTATTGGTGAACAAAATTGCTTTTGATTTTATTGTTCTCAATGCAAGTTAACCATTGATCACTGTCACAGTCTCCTTGTCAATTTAGAAGAAACTTTTACATACTGTAAAACCAGTTATAAATGAATTTCTCAATACATGTCTAAAGCCAGCTCATTTGACTTTTAACTTCAGAGAACAAGACAATTTCAATAACTATGCATACTGTGTTGAATGTTGAACATTTGCTTAACATTCTTAACTATGTCTACATAATAATATTAGCTTTGTTGTACATAATATAATGAATCATTTTTTAAAACATAATTTCTAAATAACATGTTTGATAAGAATATTCTTTGTTTCTTTTTTAACTATTTTCTTTTCAAACCAAAAATAAATTAAATATTTTTAGATTAAATGTTCAATCAAACAAACAAGAATAATAAACATTTAAAAATCAAAGCTAACTTTTTTTTCACTTATTTTAAGGTTTGAACAAATCTATGTTATATTGTGAATTTATTTATTTTTGATTAGCTAACCAACTTTTGTAATTTTTGAAAATAAAAATAAACACATAAACAAATTTAATGACTATTTTTATAAAACTTAAGAAGAAACAAATGCAATATTTTTCTTTCAGTAATATGTTTGTAGATAAATATATTGAAAATATACTTTTATAAACAATGTCGGAATTTATTAAAATAATATAAAGTACATACACTCCTCTCCTTTTAAATTATAATAAAATCACACAGAAGTATGTTATAATTATTGCTTTTGAAAGATATGGCTATATTAAGTGCTTTTTTATATGATCATGTTATTATATGTATATTGCTTCTGAATTGAAGTAAGCATATAGCACAATCTTTATATCTTATGGAATATATACAGATACATTTATTTTGTAAATTAAAAATTAATATAATTGAATATTAACCACATAAATGTTAATTGAGTATCAACCAAGTAAATATTAATTGGGTATCAACCACATTGCCTTAGGGACACATCTGACTTTTAAAATTTAATAACCAATTCAAAACGTGTTTTTCCTCTCTTTAACTTTGCTTTTCATGTTAATTTCTTTAATCTCTACTTGTACATGTAACATGTTTTTGTTTTGATAAAGCACTACTGACATTGTTTTATTAATCGGCAGCACTATATAAAAATTATAACTATTTGAATTTTATTCATGATATATTATCCAGTTATATGTTTGTATGGAGCTTTTGATATTTGAATGCTTGTTACTTGTGATATAAAATTATGAATCTCAGCATTTTATTATTTTTGATTTCACCAATTGTTTATATTTTATTAACTGATGATAGTTTCATTCTTTTCTATGGTGATATAAAACTTGTTATTCAGTTTTAAACATACCCTTCAAATAGATCTGGTTATTTTTTCATGTTCCTCTTAGATGTTATGAGCTCCATTAAAGGATGAGTTGCATGAACTATTAACCTATCACAGCTTATAATTATTATTAGGTAACTGTGGCATTATTACATTGTTGAAACACTTGTTGTTATTTATCTATTTAAATCAATTTTCTTTAATAGGAGCACTGAAAAGGACAATTCGCATTTCATTCTGCAGAAGAGGAAAAGTCGAAAATCTGGTGGAATTTCGGGATTATTTGTGGGCACCATAGATGCTGTATTTGAGACCAAGGTAAGGCTGTGTAGTACGCCTACATATATTGTTCTGAGAATCATTCGTTATACGATTTACTCAAACGATCCACATTTTTGTTCATGTGTTTTAGTCTTCCAATTATCGAATTCTTGTTAAAGCACCTGGTGGGGAGATCAGCTATCGTAAGTATAACGCTTTGTTATATTTATTAAAATACATGTATTATGTTGTACTTATTTAATGATCTTTTCTTAGTTAATCGCATTTTAGCTTTTAATTACCACTTTATTGAGCAACTTATGCATACGGCTATGTAGACTAAAATTAAATTGAATCATATCTAATGTTCTTTAATCTACCTATTAATTATACTATATATAATATTATTACTATTACGTTGACTCAAATCGCTAAGTTGTACGTGTCTCGTACATTTTACTGCCCGTCACAAAAGCTTAGATTTTAATTTGGTTTCATCCCTCAGATATCGCTCATTCAAACAGTGAAAAGGAGATCCTCAAGCACTGGACTTATATCGAAGAACACCTGATTCCATATCTTGTTCAACTCGAGGATGAAGAGGAGGCCTTTCGATTCATTCAGACCAAAGTTGAGAGTATTGTTGAGAAGCAAAATGAAGAGAAGAAACGAGAGAGTAAGCAGATCAGTCAGAATAGTTTTTTTGGTTTAATCTGTTTCTGCGGGGGTGAACTTATTTGTTGCCTAGAGAGACGTCAAACATTAGTCTACATTTAGAAGTATACTCTGGTTTCTATACCCGTGTTAATAAATGTTCGTCTATTTTTGCGATACAAGAATCAATTTCGTGCTGCAAATAATTGGCAGAATAATGTAGCTTCTCTCTCTTTATTTAATAAATGACTAGAGGCGCAGTTTAATATTTTATCAGTCTGCAGGTGTGATGAAACCAGTTTTTTAGCTATATTATTTCATTAATTTATTCAGCAAGCCACGAATAAAGGTATTTATTTAATGTGGTCGTAACGAACGACCAATTTGCTGAACCAGAATAATGACAACGGTCTCCATAATAGTTGACACCGAAACGTCGTATTTTTAATAATATAAATCAATTCTCTCGTAGTGGATTTTCATTGTTAATGATTAAATGTGTTTCTATATTTTATGTAATCTGATCAGTATTTAACGGTTATTGAGCGAAGGCCTTTGTTGTTAGAAAAGCTCGTGCTTTTTAATAATCATGGATTTTAGATGTGATTGTAGTTTTCGTGCTATAATGACGCATGTTTTCACACTAACTGTCGTTTTATTCTCAAGCAGTTAGAGTAATGTTAACATGTATATTAAATAGTATTGTTAGCTATCTATATTATGTATGTTTTGTCATTATGCCTGCCAACAGTGTTCATCTTTACTTGTCGTGCAACCTAAATTGTTTGTGTTTTCTTATGCAAAACAATAGTAATGTATTAGATACTATTTTTTTCTTATTTTAGTAATTGTTTGTTTTTAATGGCAATATCATTCAGTCACGTTCATTGTAATATGTTGCAAATGTTCATTTTTGCATACTATAGTATTTATTCTTTTAATATTATCTTCTATTTTCTAGTAACACCATATTGTGCGCGATATCAATTTTATTATTCTCAAATTTTCCAACCTTTTTTTGGAATTTCAAACAGCAAACCTTGTTAGATATTCAAAATTATTTCTGTGCTTAGATTATCTACTATCTGGACCTTCTCTATTGATCCTTGGTTCTTTTGTAAATTTCGAATCATAAGATTTCAACATAATAGTGTAATTATGA
The DNA here is from genome assembly GCA_036023295.1 of Invenusta paracnida. Lineage (NCBI taxonomy): Eukaryota > Metazoa > Platyhelminthes > Proseriata > Coelogynoporidae > Invenusta > Invenusta paracnida. Next base: position 5,960 of record JAYRBW010042560.1, read on the forward strand.
CAATACAGTGCACTTACGTCAACAAATACACTTACACATTTTAGAATGGATTTATTTTGAGTACACGGGTACCTACGTAAATCTAGTGTAAAGTGGATATTAATATTGTTCTTACATGTTTAATACTTGACTAGTTCACATTGAAATTGAGATACATAATTGATAGTGTTCTTTATTATTTTCTCATAACAATTTGTCTGATGTACAATATGACATGCCAAAGTATGTCATAACTATACTGCCTAGCTATCATTAATTTAATGTAAATATCATTATTGATTATAATATTTCTGTTTACTTTATACTGACATATGATTTTCTTCATTCCTTCTCTGAAAAGAAATGTCCCATTGATGACTATTGTCTTTTAAAATAATTCTATTTGTCTGTTTTTGTTTTCAGCTGAAGATACGAAATCTTACAAAACAGCTACTGTGAAATTCCTGCGAATATTCAATATGCCACTTGAAGAAAAACTTGTTAACTGTAAGTTTAATCTCGTCAAGGTTTGTTACTTCTAATCATAAATCTCTAAATAGTCGGCAAGTTTTTGCTTTTCACCTTAACTATTTCTTGCCCGCTTTTGGTATTGTTTTAATTTAGTATGCATTTCATTGTTTGTATATTGAACAATGTATAAATTAATTTATTTTTAAACGAACAGTGTTTATTTATATGTGCTTGATCAAAAAATCTTTGAAGCATTACTCTAATTTTATATATTGACTGATTCGGAATAGTTGGACTATTTACCATTTTTTGGCTTTGGGTATTAAGTTGTTTATTTTTTAGTTAATTTGATGACAATTTATAGTAAAGCATTCTAACCTTTTATGGGTTACATTATTAAACAGCTTTTTTGTTTACTAGTTTACCTTTTTGCCATTTAAATTCGAATAGATTAGTGCAAATCGGCTCTTTGTAATGTAGTATTTTTTGTGGATAAATATGTAATCGTGGTGCTTATTTATTCGTCAATTGTAGAAGTATGTCAAACCTGTATTTAAAGAAATTGAGATGAAAATAATAAAGGAATAATGTTGAGATATTATTTAATACTTTATTTTTATTAAGAAAAAGCAGTTCAATATTAACTTTGAACGTAAAAATAACAATTTCAAGATCGTAATTAGACGATTTAAATTATACTTCTACCCTTTTTAATGTTTAAAATCACTTATTTAATGAAGAATAAAGTAATATTCCTAATATATGTATGCAATCAATTTATTAGTTTATCTAAATTTCTCTTCCCTTTACGCAGGTTAGATTAAGTGTATTATTGGCATTTGACTTACTTTTACTATAGCCGGATAAATAAGCACTGCAATGTGCAATATTTGTTACTTTTTTGTTGTTAATTTCTTATTTAAAATAGTATATAATCGGTAAATATTGCTATCTCGTTATAGCTTTAAAACATGACCCCCTCCCCGACTAGGCCGCATTCAGTCTTTCTTTTGTATTAATTAAATTGTTTTCTCGGCGGCGTCCTTCCTTCCTTTAATGTATGTCTATATTGTAGGCCGTGGTCTATACTCGAGGAAATCAAGCATTACTTCCCATTAACATTTAATTGAAAGTCGTCACATGTGGTTCTATTTTTCATACTCTCGCGTACATCATGTGCCTTACCCCCAAGGCAGGGAATATATGTTATGTATAGCTGCCTCGTTCTCTCTCTTTTACCTTCATAACAGTCGGTATAGTTTATAATATACCTTCACCTAGCTTCGTGTTTCATTGTCCTTCCTGCCTAACTTTTTGAACTGAATGGAGGACTATACGAGCATGTTATGCTACACGCCTGTCTCTCCCCCCACCCATTTGGCAGACTATTCGTGTACCTGCTGGCGAGGCCGTATACCCCACCAGGGCTGGCTCTATCTCAGCATCAATCACGCCTGCTTCTACTCCTACATCCTTGGGAGTGAACTTAAGCTTATCATACCCTGGATTCATGTCACAGTAGGGTTCACCACCTATCCTACATATTTCTATTTGGAATTTAATATTATGCAATTTTGCGAATATTTTGAAAGTATGTTGTTTTTCTAATTTGGAGTAAATGTCTTCTTATTTTATAGACATTAATTCCAATATTGCCGGTTCATCTTGAACTCCGTGTTTTGAATTCACTGCTTCAAATGTATCACTGATATTTCGCGAAATTGTGTCTATTTCAGTGTTTAATGTCGGAGTATTAGGTGTTCTTTACGTGCGTAGAACACTTCAAGTTAACCCAATACAACTCGTATGACTCTTAATTGCATATAACTCGCTACATCGTATTTAAGGAATCTCACCAGCCTACCTAAATAACAATAGGTAATCCTAAAACAAGATTTGAGTACTCTTTACTTTTTTAGTATATAAGCCGAACAAACTGTTGGCATACATCGCTTGTGTAGTGTTTGCTTTAATTATGGCAGTTTACAAAACCAATTCAGAAAGCATATATAAATGAAGGAAAATCTGGATATCCCCTCGTGGATTCATATCGATCTGTTATTTTGTCAACCTTTCTTCGGTATTCTTTTTATTACTTATGTATGTTTAGGTACAATCAATATATGTATTGTATCGGCAAAAATACATAATTTTCTCTAGTTTCATTTTGCCTAAGACATAATATATCTTATTTATTAGTGAAGTACATACTATTGGAGTATTTATTTATACTTCGCCTGGAAATGGTTTTTATAAGCGATTGGTTTTCACTTAGTTTTGAATTACATTCACCTTACATGCACCGGAATAAAATTGCTACTTTATTATAATAATTATAACGTATTATTGAAATAGTCTCTAATGTAAACACCTTTTGCTACGGATCTGTCTTTGTACATGTAATATATTTACATTCTTTGAATACACGCAGCAATATCATGTATGACATGCCAACTCCTCGTACTACAAGGTGCAATATTTTGACTTTATAATTATATGTGCTGGTAGATTGCACAACAATAGATTGAAGTTCTGTGTCTCGTGGAATTCTAATCGATATCACTGTAATATATGCATTGTATTATTCTCTTGTTTGTGTTGATGTTTCAGCAGCTTAGCTTAGCTTTGGGTTGTATTGTAATATATGACTCATAATATATTGAGCGAGTTTCAACTTTGAGCCTAGAGCCCCAGGTTGTTTCATCGTTTTCGATAGAAGTATGATTTTTTAGGAACCTCTAATACAAATATTTGAGATAGTAATATCTAATCTGCTTATCTATTTATAATACTGTCTATTGTTATAGTCTGTATTAGTGCGGTATTAAAGTACAAATCCACTATATTGACTCAATCTGATATTCATCATAGTACAACAGTTTATGACGTTTGATACAGTCACAGGTAGCAATTTGCAGTAGTTCAATATTAAGACTTATTAGTTAATATCTCTTATTTTGGAGTGTTTGTGACTTAATAATATGTTTTTTGTTTCTTATTTTAGGCCGTTGAGAAAAAGGCAAATTTCTTAGGAGCCGAAACTGTCACGCTAAAGACAAGAAATGAGCAGGTATGACTTTTTAGTATATTTATCAAGTCTATGTTGTACATCAGCTAATAAGGATTGTTTTATTGTAATATTGTCGGCATTATGTACAATACCGGCTCTTGTATTTATACGGAATAATTGAAATATTTCCACTATAATATGTGCATTATATACATATTTATATGTTCAAGACATAAATGAATGACACTTGCAACAATATTATATTGATTAAAATAACCCGGACATTTTTAAAATTAATCTATTTTATAATAATAGTGGTGCATATTAATTAATGTGTGCTACAGCAGCTGTTCTCGTTAATTTATTGTAAATAATGGAATAGTAATAATATACCGAAGATAGCAGAATCTGCTTAAGTGTAAAATTACTAGATGCGCTGCAGTTACTGATCAGTTAACATATTATAGCAAGTAAATGGATAGTTATAAGATTGAAGATGTTCTTCACAGGCATACAATGATTTTGCATAATTTAGGAACAGTACTTCACCGTGGTGTTGATAAGTGAAGAATTGGGCCTATTGACTGTTATTTATATGGTTGCAAATACCACTTACTGAGTAATTGTTCTATGATTGAAGACGTTTATTTTCTAGAGACGAATGTTATGCCTCCCAGTTTTATACCACGATAGAAACGTTTGCAATCAGTCAGTGTATTAGGCAAACCTTTTTGGATTCTTTCCTACATGCGGGCTTTTAGTTGAGCTGAAGCTATAATAAGTGATAATAGATTTGATTAAAGCATTCTCAGGCAAACAAAAGCGTAAACTATAATGCAGGAAGTACAGGCAGTTATAGGAATAGTTACTAGAGTTAATAGCTATTGCATTAACGAAGGAGTGTAACATTTAAGTAGCGTTCAAGACGATATTGGATTACTTAGTTGAAGAAAACTCTGGATATTCTATTTTAGTGAGTAGTGAATATGGGTACAGGAATGTAACTTAAGTCTGATGCAACAAATGCTAAAGGCATTCAAACATTCTTTATGAATAGTAGGTGAATTTAAAGGTTTAGGTTTAATTAATTATTTTATTATGAATATGTATCCTATAGCTTTTATTTTTATATACCTAGTTTTTCAAATATTCTGCCGGTTTGTTTTTTAGTTAGATTTTAGATCATTTTCTCTTCTATCAAAAGTGTATACTACTATGACAGAAGTATTACGTGCTGTATTATTATATACGCTTGTTAGGAAATATTCTTTCTGATGCTGCAATAAAAGCATAAAAGGAATAAACTAGTTATACGAGTTTATTGTATTCCCGCAAACGATAATATTGCGTGTTATGTCAGTTGGGATTTCAAGCTTTCAGGGGAAAAAACAAACAATCAAAAATCCTACACTTTATTCCTTCATACTTAGGCATTGATGATTTTGTTACATAATATAATTAAGTGCATCATGTTATGCATCATGCGCGCTTTTGAGTAATAGCCTTCAGTCGATCGTGCACGCCTGTGTCTTGCCTATACCTGTGTCTTCTTCCCTGTCCTGTCCTGTGTTTCAGAACCACTTCAATATGTTTGTCCGTGTCGACGAGACGTTCAGCTTAATGCAACAGCTGGCCAATATTGCGGTTAGAAAGTAAGACTGACTGGAATATATTATACACAGTATTATTATTGATGCACACTTTGGCCTGGTTGTGTTACACCTGTTTGTAGGCTTGTGTCTACCGTATTGATCGTTGCCTGGTTATACAAGGCAACTTGGCGTGAGAATCCTTTACTATTTATCTACCTGCTTATGGTTAGTTGACTGCGTATGTGTGACATGTCAATATATATATTTGCCAGTATATAGTTGAATTGATTGACGGGGGCACCTGGATCTGCCCCCTTTTCCCGGATATCTCGCTCTGTATGACGCATGCTTTCGCCTAATATGTCTGTCTAGACTTTTCTCCACTTATCATTACTGAACTTAGTTTTACAGCTAGATATAGTATGTATATTCTATTTCCTTTACTTTCAAACAGTATTTCTAATAGTCGATAAAGAGTGTTTTCCAAAAGTAGAATCATTAACAATTCCAATGTCGCTCCCTGGGAATCGGTCATTCCAAAAGTAGAATCATTAACAATTCCAATGTCGCTCCCTGGGAATCGGTCA
>JAYRBW010042571.1:0-11596 GCA_036023295.1 Invenusta paracnida
AAATTACAATATAATATATTTGTTTAGGATAATAGTACGTCCATAATTGATTTTATTATTTATATATTTTAGGTATACGGGATTCAAAATGCCACTTGATCTTGAAAAGAAAAGAGAAAGGGATCGCCTCTATCAACTAAGGAAGAAAGAAAAAGAAGGTGAGTAGTTTTTAATTAAATGAAGAGAAATTATGAACAAAAGTTATAAAAAAAGAAGTGTTGAAATGAGTGATAGAACTCGGCATTCAACAAATAAAAAGTGACAAGAAGCTTACAAAATAAAAAAAACAAATGAGCAGCAAATAGTTCAAAAAGACATAGCTAAAATAGCCACCTCAAAGGAAGACAATCAAAGTGATATGAATTTAAAGTCAACTGCCACTAAGAAATGGGAAAATAAGAAGAGACTGAAGTTCATTCAAAATCTGAAGTCTAAGTATGACCATCTAAAAACCATACATACAATTTGGATGATTGGTCTGGAGAATCGTGCAGCACTCACTACTGATGGTCTGGAGAATCGTGCAGCACTTACTGATGGTCTGGAGAATCGTGCAGCACTCACTACTGATGGTCTGGAGAATCGTGCAGCACTCACTACGGATGGTCTGGAGAATCGTGTGTCACTTACTGATGATAATTATGATTTTGCTGAGGTACGTATAATGAATGCTTTATAAATGTTTGAATAATTACTTATTAAATTATGCATATTATTTATGGAATGAATTAATATAAAATAAACTATGTGCTAATTTTCTGTTTTCATGTATTTTCTCTTTCAGGACCAGTTACGAGTGCTACTATATTTTCAAGAAAACATTCAAAACAGTCATTTTCCCAATGATCGTCAAATTTCGAACTTTGCAAAGAAATCTTCAATTAGTCAGCTATGAACAGTGGTTATTTTGAAAAAGTTGCTGGGAGTCTAATTACCTACTGTATATTTATGACATTCTTACAGAAATGCATACCTAAGTAATGTTCATGTTTTTGTTCAATACATAGAAAAAAGACTTTTGGCAGTATTTAATGTCACATATCTATTGAAAAATGTATTAAAACATAATAAATACGCGGTTAATGTATGTATACGTTTAATTTTGCGATTTGTGAACATGTGAGTTGGGGGAAGGGGAATAAACATACACGTACACACATTATGGACGACCGCATATTAGAGGTTCTCGTGGTTGAGATATCGATATTCGAAATCAGCATCCCTCAAAATACTAAACTAGTGACTTTTGTTAATTATTGAAAAATATTTAGTAATTTTCACAAAAAGTTGAGTTTAAATTGGAATTGCCCATTTGTGGAATTAGGTTAAGGTCTAAAGGATAACATTTTCGTTCAGATCTACGCCACTTTAGTTTAGACCGTGGTCATTTTCGTTTAGACCGATATCACCATCGTTTAGACCGATGCCAGTTTCGTTTAGACCGACGTTTGAATTATTAAATGGTGTAATATTTCAGAAACTAATTGTTATTTGTGCTTTTAAGCATGATATTCGAATTCTACACAAAAAAATACATTAGAAAAACTAAACGTTAGGCATTTTCTAAGATATAAAGTCAACTCCCATTTTTTGCTCAAAAAATGGTAAGTTAAAATGGATTGGCCCTAAAATGTACAAATATTGGTTAGCGTAACTTATTTCTTTAAATATCATAATTTTAAAAACATTAGAGGTTAATCTTTATTCTAAATATATATATATATGCATAATGAACATCAAACAACATAATGTTATTTGAAAAGTATATTTATGGAACAAGTATCAAATAAAAGGATCCAAAATACTAAAACTAAGTTAAATAAAAGGTCAAAGAAAATTGATATTATCTTAAATATGATTTCAATATAATACTATATATAAATGAATATATAAAAATATATATATTTTGCATATATGCAGGAAAAAAATATGCACAACTAGAGAATTTAATAAAATCTGCAACTAAAATGTATGTAGAATCGAACATCTTAATAATATATTATGATACTCAAATTCTGTACAAAATGTCAATAATTTGAGAATTCTCAAACAAACTCACAACGAATATATCTCCGCCACTAGGCACCTCTGGAGGGTCCTCCCCTACCTCTTCATAGTGAATTCTTCCCTCAACAATGTTGTCAACAGTGGCCTCTGCACTCCCACTTCTACGTAGGTCATCCTCAATAACTCGCAGAGGGAGATGGGGGAAGATAGCGCGTACTTGATTGGCGGCCAGGGACACTGCGGGGTGCTCTCTACCACCGCCAACACCACCAGAGAAGTGCTGAGGCCCTGAAACCTGCTCATTTAAAGAAAAGAACAAAGAAAATGAGAGAGAAACGGGAAAATATGTGTATATATATTTGTAATTTAAAAATTAGTTATAAGCTATAGTCTGAAAACAATAATCTGTGATATATTGCAGTTATAAATTAATATTTTAAGCATTAATAAGTTTAATATACACTGTAATATATAAAATGTCGTTTTATTAATTCATTATATATTTTGTCTGAGTTAGATTAATATAAATTATAAGTTACTCTGGTAGTAATTCGTGGAGTTTATTCAATGTAAACTTTTCTCAAAAGTTGATTTCCCGTTTGCAGTAAAATGTTCAGTTTGGTTTACCATCAGAAAACCCTTATGTCAGTGTTATTCTAGGACTTGGAATCACTTATTGTATTGTATAAGTAGAAAATAACTTCACTGATTGTACTACACCTAATATAGCTCTATTATTGTCACATGATCAGATACATGACCACATTATAGTAAAATTTTAAAGCGCTATTCCAAACTAGACATACTTGATTGTAATAGGTTGGACAAGGTGCACAATACACTATCAAGTATTTCATGTAGAATTAGAAAACACTCACGCATAAAACACAACCCATATAAAAATAAGAAAACAACAACAAAAGCTAAACAAAAATACTAAAAAACGATGTATATGCTCAATAAGTAGTTATTATAGACATATACAAGGTTATGAATTATTATTAGTTGCTAATATGGTGTGTTTAGTTAGTTATCTGTTATATAGTAAATGCACATTGATAAAATATTAAAAATCATACTGTTATTATATGCAGTACATAATATAGTGCAGTCTAAGTTAAAAGTAATATAATAATAGGTATTAAAATGTGTATCAATACAGGAAATCTTATTTAAAAATGTCAGTTAAATTACTAAATTAGCTAACAAAATGATAAAAAGTAGAAAGCATTATAAGAAATTATCGTTCCAAACTGATTGGGCAAGTTAGTCGTTTAGTACTTATAATAAACATTACATTATTAACCACAACAAAACACGAGGACAAAATATAAATTTCAAATTGACGCAAACAGTACGACAGTAATTAATTCCAATCAAATATTTACCATAATACAATAAAGAGAAATCTTACCAAATAATACATACAGCTAATAAATACTTACAAAATACAAATAAGAATCTTCCCCCCCCCCTTCATACTGGTATATTCTACAAACAATCTCATAATAAATGTATGCAATTAATTGACTCACTTGAGATACCTCAACATGAAGGGAAGGTAACCAGGAGAAATAGCGAGAGCCATCGAGGTGAAAGAAGTGCGTAGTTCGTCGAGCAGGGCCAGGCTCTGCGGGTGCCGGCATAATTGGCCCCTGGTGATGATGATGATGCAGATTTCCCCCTTCCCGTGCTGGATCGTCTCCCGCAGTTGCAGGGGCTGGATGGTGAGGTCCGTGTCCATGGCCATGTCCTGTCCCTCTGTTCTGGTGCTGAACCAAGGGAGCAAGCGTGCGTCTACAGGTGGGACAACTGGGGTCCTGCTCGAGCCAGGCACGAAGACATACCTCATGGAAGGAATGACTGCAAGGCAGTTGGCGGCACGAGGTCAAATTTACCCAGCAGATGGCACAGGTTTCCTCGGGGACCTAAATACATCAGATTTATAAACACATTTAAACTTATTCTATGGATTAAATTATATATTATATATATCAATAGGTTATTCAATAATATTTATAAATATTGGTTCATGATCATCATTTAGACTAATAATCTACTAAACCACACCTATTAATTGTGTCAGTCGGTAATACAAGACTAATAGCAATTTGAAACAAATAAGGCAGATAGTCAATCTTAGTTTACTTAAACCCACCATTACCTTGGTTGAAAGTACTTATTATTCAACTTCTTTGACGGCCAGAATCACAAGAAAGATTTACTGTTTTGAGTAATATACTTCGATGAAATAGAATTTTGGTGTGACATTTATGCAAACCCTATATAAGGACAATTATGGCAAACAAATATGTCAATAGATTAAACTAAAAATCTTAAAGCATTAGTTTAGATAAACAAGTCATATCTATGCTGAAAATGTTACAATTGATTTTAGTGAGGTGTTTGAAATTATAATAATATGATTGGGAAAGCAGAATTCAATGTTTGAAAAAAATGATTCGCAAATTACAATCCCCGTAACAGCGACATATATATTCTAAGGGAACAATAGAAATGGAGCAACACGCTCTACTATGCCATTTCCAGACTGGACTAATAAACGTATGTCGGTTAAATAACGAATGAGAATTTGTTATAGAAATTTGCCAATTTAATTTTAATAATTGCTATATAAGAAAGGTAGCTTAAATAACTTCTATAGACTATTTTCACTTTGGAAATGCTATGGTAAATCAGAACATTGATGTTCGCGGGGAGCCGTATTGCGTTACCATAATTTTCACTTAACGCTTACTGTAATGACTTATTTGTCTTATAAAACTTTCTTGATTTTTTGACAATTGTAATAGGAGAAAACTAGGTCTATATAATATAACATCAATACATGACATTACTACATTGTAGTAATTACGTAGTAGTTAAAAATATGTAGTGATATGTAATTAAGTAAATAGAGATGTGTACATATATACATTGCTCTAATATATAAATAGTTGAGGCTATTCACATGCATATTAAATATATTTCTAACGCTCACAAAATATTTGAATAGAAGAGACGAATAATTGTGCTTATTCAAATATATATATATAATATATATCATCATTTTAATGCAGATGAGGCTGCAACAAGCCAATTGAAAAATAAAATAGCGTAAATACTTAATACAGAAAATTACAGTAGTACGAGTACATCCAATCTGTTGACGTATGTTGCAAAAATAAACTATTGTTAACAAATATACGTTTTATTAACTGAATCTCTTATTTGTTCAAAAATGTATAATGTATCAGATATTAATAAAGTAGCACCACATTATTAAGAAATGGAAATAACTCTACAAAACAATATTTTTGAAATAATCAATAAATAATTATTGTCACTATTCACATAAAATAGATAACTTGCACCTAATTATATAGTACAATATAATTGTATAATATTATTTATATCAATTACTTTGTCATATTGACAACATATACAACACAATAAGAAAGCATGTCATACAATCGATTACAATATAGTTTAAGAAATAAATACATGTATAAAAGTTATAAAAGCTTACCTCGACTAGTGGAAAACGTTCTTCCATTAATTTTGCAAGTCGTCGGTAGTTCCGATGACGATAAACACGCTTTACAAATTCACAGAAAAGATACCTCAACTGCATGAGTACTACCAGGGAGGCAACACTAAGGAAGATGTTACTCCAAACAAGGAGGTGGAGGTGATGAGCGAAATCGATAGACAGCGTGGCTAAATCAAAGCAAAGGTTGGTGTAGTACTTGACAGGTCCTCTGGCCAACCAAACTCCAACTTGTCTATGATCATAAAGGTGAATAGCATATTGCACCAATAGGTGAAGACATATACAACAGACCAAAGCAACTTTAGTCAGCATGAAGAAAATCACATGACCAGATGAGTAGAATCCAACCATGATCGCTACGCTTGCTAAGAAGCATACAGATACGAGAACTGCCATAAGAAGAGCGATTAACTTGCTGTGCTGACGAAGAGTTGTACTCGGAGAAAATGTGAAGAATTCGAAACGATCAGCAGTAAGAGTTGTTATTAAATGAAGAAAACCAAGTACTGAGAACCACGTACCCCAGAGCAAAACTCCAATTAGAGTTTGAACATTGAGCAAAATGAAAATATAAAGGATATTATAAAACAGGAAACGACATATTCTGTCTCTAATTAGCAGCCGCTCTTGTTGTCTAAGCTCAACAAAAACCCAGTGTTGAATAAGCCGACCTAAAATAAACAGAAGACAGTAACCCATGTTAGCAACAGCCCAGAAACTGGTAACACTACGGCAAAGACCACGAAGAATGTAAGCAGTTCGTGGAAAATATTTCAAAGATGACTGGTTCTCTAAAATCCTTCTATAGCGTGCTCGACGTTCACTGAGAGGAATGGAAGTAACTTTAGAAAGGTTGGTAATGTATTCCTTGAAGTTAATATTTCTACTACACTGTGTGGCAACCGTTAACTTTTGAAGTAATAAAGCATTTTTAGTTTCTCTCTCAATTTGCATGTTCAATAAATTTGCTGCAAAGCAGGCGAAAGATAATAAAACATAGAATGAAAACCATGGCACGTGACGAAAAATTAAACTGAATATCCCCATCGTTGTTGTAAGAATTTCTGAAAAAAAAGAAGAAAGTGGACATTTAAACTAAACATAATATGATGCGGCATAATAGAGCATACAAGAATAATTAAAAAAATGTTCTTTGTTGAAAATAATCAACGGTAATACTTTATGACGCCCATAGGTTCAATCTATTTTCAAAAATATTGTTATCTTTTAATCACTGTTCCCACTCATGGTTCCTACCAACCCTGGATATTTTATGTTACCACCTAGTACAACATGGATGTCGCCACAATGCTTCGGGCTCACAACGTTGATGCAATTTGTGTTACCACTGCATATTATTTAATTAGGTCATGGAATTTTTCGAAATCTCCCTGGAAAATCGGGTAAAGTCATGAATTATTTCTAATCACAACTATTGTGGTTGCGGTGAGATAGTCTCTGGCATGCTGAGTTGTTATTATGGAGGTAGTTAGGGTTTAATTTTAGTCATTATACCTTTGTTTTTGCTAAGCACAACTATTATAGTTGCATATATTATATAAAACTTTTATATTATTATTATAATCCATAGATGACTCTATGCAATATATTCGCCGCAGAGGGCGTGTTAAATGGAGGAGCAGGTATTGAGTCAAAAGTGCTCAAAGAGGCAACATCTTGGCTGTGCAATCATAACCAATGGCACAGCTGCATAATAATAACGGATAGCCTATCCATAGTCTCCAGCATCCGAGAGAAAGCAATGAAGGACAGAAATAACAACACAAACCTTCAATAGGCGATCCACATCATAAATGAACTCCTCAGCAAAAACAAACAGCTCTGCATCACCTGGATCCTGGGCATTGTAACCTACATGGCAACGAAATAGTAGACAAACTGGCTGACCAAGGAAGCAAGAGCCAACAAAACAATATCCCGCTAGAAACCCCCATTGTAAAACTGCTTCAGCACAAAATCAAAGACAGCCCTTATCAGCACCCAAGGGTAGCCATCACATATGTCAAGAAAGTGGACCTCAAAGCGGAGAATAATCTGACCAGAGCACAACAGGTCGACCTTGCCCGCTTCAGAATGGGGCACCACCCAAAGATAAGAAGCTACACCCACAGAATCGATCCAGACAGCCCACAAGATGGCAGGCTCTGCGACGAATCCTGTCCAGAGACCACGGAACACCTGTGGACAAAGTGCCCAGCGCCCAGGCACCTCACAATCAAACACATGGGCGAACCATCCCCAAAACTCGAATCCCTTATTAGTGAGCCAAGCGTTTCCTGGGCGTTCCTGAGGGCAATCCTCAGTCGCCTAATCTGAATTTAACAACAACAGCAGCGGAATCTTCTGCATCAACCAGAACAACATTTTCTGCATCTTCGACCTTCATAATAAATCATGAAGAAACAAACACATAAATCATTTGGGCTCTTAGGAAACACATCTTTTCATTCCAGTGATCATCAAGGGGACATATTTCGTGCCATGTTTCATGTAGTTTATTAGCTCAGTGGTATCATATGGCAGAAGACAAGTTGGCTTATCTGACCACTAATGGCCTTGCACCTCATTTTAGAAGCGAAATGAATGCTAGAATTGTTCGTGCTGATGAATTTAGTTTCATCTGATGAAGCTCTAGATACTCAGAGCTCTTATTCAGAAGGGACAATTAGATCTTTGGGTGAGATATTTTGATAATGATACTGACATGATTCGTTCAGAATACTTAACATCAGTGATTTTGCATCATTCAAGGGTCACATATTTACTTGAAAATGTTCCAGATGCATTAAAAATGTTGACCTTAATTTGGACCTAAGAAAAATTCTAAAGATTAGTATGGATGGACCAAATGTCAACCTTCTTTTCTATAAAAACTTTTGTGAAAATTTTAAAGCGATATATGGAAATTTTTTAACCAATTCGAGTATTTTCTCTGTACATGTTGTCAGTACTATTCTACAACATGGTCACAAACAAACAAACTGGGATCCACCAAAAATTCTATGTTCAATGTACCGATTTTGGAAAGATTCTCCTGGTCGCAGGGCTGATTACATTCATCTCTCTGGATCGAGTATATTTCCAAATCACTTTTGCAAAATCGGATGGATGAAAATCAAAGTTATTGTGCACATGCTATAATGGTATATTATCATGTGAAAACATATTGTTATCAGATGAAATCGAAACCAATTATGTAGTAATTTTCTATAGCACAGAAGGCTACTCAAGATATTTGGTGCAAAGCAAAGTTAGAATTCTTAAAACTGATTGCATTTGAATTTGAACCTTTCTCAGAAGGTTCCAGAATGAAAAGTCGTTGGTACCATTCTTGCATGCCTTTCTTTTGTTTTTGTCACAAAACTGCTTGCAACAATTTGTTACAACAACTGCAATGGATGAATGCCGTTCTGTTTTAAGCAAAATTTAAAAAATGATCTAAAACTTGGATCCACTAAGTTGAAGCAAGCTATTCACACTGACATTGGATTTGGAGATAAGCAGGCTATTTCTAAAATTCCCCATCCAAGGGAAAAGCTTAACATTTATGTGACTGCCACAATTTCTTGATTGGTGTAACAGAAAAATTATTTGAACACAATCCACTTAACTACCATATCATTCAGGGAGTATCAGCTTTATCACCTGCGACCATGTTGGAGAAAGTAGATACCATATGTATTGGCAGATTCTAAATTCTCTTGGAGGAGCATTTGGAATCTGAACAGATTGAAATTTCTGTTGCTGATGGTACAAAGCAACAATATTCTAACTTTGTAAGGTCTGCTTCTGTGAAGGAGAAATTTAATATATTAATAAAGACAGTCTATGCTGAGCTTACAAAATCAGTTGTTCATTTTTCTCATTTATGGATTATAACCAGAAAAGTGCTAGTCATGTTTTATGGCCAAGCTGCAGTGAAAGCGGGTTCTTGATTAATAGACAATTTGATTGAAAATTTAAAGTAGTCAGTTATTGCACATTGAGAAGTCTACAATGGCATCAGGTACTATGGTAGTATACTTAAAGTTCCTCTTACTGTCAAACTGATTCAGTCTGTTAAATCTGCTTCAATTCAACCCATTATAAATTTGCTATTACTGACAAACAAAAAAGGTTAAAGCAGACAATCTGCTAAAAGGTGCAAGAGTTGAACTTGCAGATGCAGGTAATTAATGAAGAGAAGGCAAGGTTTGCTGAAGAAAAGTACTAGACCATCGTGCAAATGAAATATACAACCTGATACTTAAATACTCTGTAATTTATACTATCAATGACAGTTGAATACTTAAACACTTAAACGATTACAGTATTAATACATACATTATGTATTGTACTTAAGAACATTTCTTATATTCTATGATTACTATAAATGTGCCTGATTTAATTGATTGTAAATGTATACCTGTCAATTTTAAATGTATCTACTTGCTTTTAATGTTTAATAAAGTGGGTGGAATGGATGCTACAGGGTCAACAACACTTACTCAGATTAATTTTTAAGTACCTACTATTAGGGAAAGTTTGTTTATAAAAATTGATGTTGGCCCTTAACCCTTTGACAGCGACAGGGCACTGGTGACCCAGACAATTAAACACCTGTAGAATTGTTAAATGTTTAATATTTAAAGCTACCATTTATGTTATCAATAAATATAGAGTCTTTTGAACACACACACAAATAATAGTAGAAATCTGTCATTATAAATAATTTATATTGTAGCAGCAATATATAGATTTTTATTGTTTTTTTATTATTTGCAACTAAGAAAGATAGCTTTTAGGAATATCTTCTATGGTTTTATACAGAAGGTGCCTATACAGAAGCACACAGGAAATATATAATAGATACGGTAATGCATGCTATAAAATTACTCAAATGTATTGTATGGGTCACAGGTGACCTAGTAGCCGGTAAAGGTATAAATAGGTGAGTGAGACAAGTTTTGTTATGACTAGAGTTTATGTGTTTGTTGTTATACATAATAGGCAGACAGCCATACTGAAAACCTCTACTACGTTCTCTCTCTCTCTCACTACAATTTGATTGGTTGCAATTGGAAGCATGGTATTTTTAAAGTTGGAATATCCAGTGTTAGGAAGCATAGTATTACTGAATTTGGAATATCCACTGTGTTAGGTATATTATTATTGCAATAATAATTGTATTGTCAGTTCATACATATTCAATCATCATGGATTATTGTAAAAAAGAAGTATGTAAATTTATCTAATCTAGACAGTGATGGCATTTATGCTCTATTAGACAGTGTGGACAGTGACAATGAGGATGATATTGATAATCTAATGAATGATTCAGACACAGAATTTATTGATGTTCAACCTGCAACACCCCAACCCTCACCATTGTTACCTTCAACTTCTATTCTCATCCCAGAAGCTCACATGCACACTACTTCATCTTCTGACACAGTGCAGGACAATAGAATTTGTTATTGGAAGTGGAATAACAAAAATGTCCAATAGTAAAGACTGTATGTCAATTGAATGGGTCTGTTAGTTTGAACATTGAAGAGTGTACAACTGCTTTTGATATATTCAATAATGTCACAGAATTGAATACCTTGTGTAAAATTCTTGTTGATGAATCCAATCAATATGCTCAGCAAAGTGGTCAACAATTTACAACAATACCAGAAGAAATAAAATTTGCACTTTTTTTTGTTACAACTCAAAACAAAAATTCAAATTTAAAAGTGCGTAGCAATTTCAAACACATGAAAAGGAATGCGCTTGCCCGTTCAAATTCTGAAATATTTATTTTTTTATTTCTAATATAGCTAATACTATTTTCTTTCATCATCTCTCTTTCAGAGCTGTAACACTTTTGGCAACAAATGATGAAAGGAGCTAAATTCATATCATCAGTTCAGCATCGTAGCAAAGGATCACTCACAAAAGAAGTGGTGCAATGTCCGAATCTCATCAAGCAGTACAATGCAGGAATGGGTGGAGGGGATCTTGCTGATCAGTTGAAGAGCACATATTCATTGG